>JANLNO010000003.1:3495000-3804898 GCA_024678965.1 Bradynema listronoti
AACGTAATTTTTGGTTAATCTAAAATTTTTCTCGATCTAAAATCTAATTACGCCTAGATTTAAGCCTAAAACATTTTTTAACCATTCCGTTTTGCCCCTTAAAATTTGCTAACTACCTAAAGTTTTAGCGATTAATAATTTATTTGGGACTTTGGATCAAGTTTTGTAAAGATTGGGTAACATATCGTTCTCATTCTTACAGCTATTAATAACTGTTAATCACCCAAAAAATTTTCAAAAAATAAAAACTAACTTTTTTGTAATTTTTGTTTCTAATTTACTTAGTGACTTGATTTAAAAAGTTTTAAAGAAAGAATTAAATCCTGAATCAGAGTGGTAAAAAAATTGCTCAGGTGGGCAGAAAAATTCGCAAACGTCGACCAGCCACCACGGCCACCAGAACAAAGAATGAAAATAAAAAAAAATTGAAAAATTTTAATCAAAAAATAATTAAACGCAAAACGCGAAATCGCTTTGAGACACAAATCGATTTAAAATCATTAAAAAATAATTAAGCGCGAAATCGCTTCGAAACACAAATCGATTGAAATTGAATCGAAATAAAAATTATGCTAAGTTGAATAAATCAAATTTTAATTTTAAGGGAGGGGGGATTAAGAGATCTTCAATTTGATATTTTTTTAAAATTCAGTCTTATTGCATTCTTATTTACCGATTTGGAAAATAATTTTTACGAGATTTTCCGCAAAATCTTCGCAAATGATTTTCTAAAAGCTAACCACATTTTACTAATTTTATTTCTTCGAAAAATCTTTTTTTATTAACCATTTTAGGAAGCCAAAATGAACTAAACATTCTTAAAGGGACGTTTTACAAAAAATTTCCCGAATAGTTATCGTAATAGGAACGTCTAACAGGGAATAATTTCTACAAGATTTTCCGCAAAATCTTTTTTTTTTCTTTTTTTTATACTAATTTTGCAATGCAAAAAATAAAAATTGAGAGAAACCCCGCAAGCAAACCCCGCAAAATTCAAATTTGAAGGTCTAAACTTTTTCAATCCATTATAAATATTTATTTATATAACAAACAACAAAGATTATTAAAAAAAAAATTTTACTTTTACTTACTTCCGCCCTTTGATTTGCTGAACTTGGCGCGAGATCGACCAGTTTGCGATTTCGACTTATTGGTTGCCTTTTTTATTCCGCGTTTGTCCTAAAAAGAAATTAAAAACAATTTAAATGAAAATAAATCGACAAAGCATTGAAAATTTGAAAATTAAGGTGTATTGAAAATTGATCTTAAAATAAATTAAAATCGTACAAACCTTCTTCAGACGCTTGTCAACAAGTCGGAACGGACCTTTTGGTTTGGTCATGGTTCCACGTTTTCCCTTCGATATGACCTGATACTTCACATCTTTTTTCTCTGATTTATTGGCACGCTTGTAAATTCTAAAATATAAAACGATAAAAATACGAAGATTGATTGATTTCAAAATCCAAATAATCAGGGCAAAATAATCAGCAGAAATCTAACAAAGTAAAAATCATACTTTTTCATCTCTCGAACTTTCTCACTATGTTCCAAATTTTCATTTTCAAGTACATTTTCAGCGCGTTTCTTTGCCGCAATCATTCGCCGAAGTTTTCGCTTTTTTTTGCGTGCATTAGCCTCAAGGACCTTTTTAATGGGGCGAACGTTAAGATCTCGATTACGTTGCTCGTAGTACTCGACGCGTTTTGCAGCCACTGGAGGCTCCTTTCGATAATGCTTCCGCTCGTCGTAGACGAACCAGTCTGGAAGGCTGGGATCGTTAAACGTGTAGCGATTCCAGCCCCACTCTTCTAGGTTGTTAGCCTATAAGAATTTTTGTTTAAAATTGCATCTTGAATATATAGTCATTTATAAATGTATATTTTTAAATTTACAAAATGTAAAGTCAAAATTTTGTTTAGTGAAAGAAACCTTTTTTGCTGAATATATTATTTGCTCGGCTAAGGCCAAATCTCGTGCTGTTAACACGTTGGGACGTTTCTTTGCAGGCATTTCGCCGTCTGAATCGCCACTATCAATATCTTCGTCTTCGTCGTAGCCGAGCACGCCAGCACTTCTACTCAAGAATCCACTTTTTTTAGCGGTGTCAGCCACGTGTAGACTTTTTTCATAATCATCAAAGTCCTCGTCGTAATTAGCCTTTGGTTTTCGTGCGCCATCAATTGACTGTTCGTCCTCGAAGGTCACTAAATTAAAATACATAAAATATTTTAATATATAATAATTTTACCATTATCTCATTAACCAATTTTTCATGTAGGGCAAATTAAAAATGTCATTACGTCGAATGATATTTGTTCTCAATTATATTCCTATTTTTTCCCCGCATTATACAATCTCATTTAAGAAACTTGATTTTAAAAAAGACATAACTTTTTTCAGTATCACTTAATCGATGAAATTTTAGGTGTAAAAAAAATTGAGTTACTACAAATATTTTTTTGTATCAAAATACATATTCACAAAAAAACGTTTTTTAAATAAATATACGTACAATGCTGAACTACATTAAAACATCAAAATATAAAATTACAAACACAATTGTTAACCTTATGTACGTAATATGTAAATGAGCATTTAATAAATAATAATAAACATGTAAAAAAATAAATGGAAAAAACCTGTGTTTTTGTAGAGTTTCGTTTTGCTAATTTGGCCTTTCATGTGCTTGGCAACGGCATCCAAATCCTCCACCTCATCAATTTCTTCATCATCAAGCATATCTTTGATCTAAATAAATAAAATTAAATGAACAAGTTTTATGTAATTAATAAAAAATTGTCACATCCAACCTTTAAAAACCAGTGTTGAGAGCGTGCCTCGGCTTTTTGCTCGCTGGTCATGTAAGACTCTTCAGTGTGAACGAGGTTCTGCTTTAAAATCGCCTCCTCCTCGTTTTCCTCAACGGAATCGTCGACTCTAAAAAACAAAATTAATGAAAAATTAAAATAATAAAAATAAAAAATCACGAAACATACTTCATTTCCACAGCATGTTCCTTCTCTTGCTCATCGTCGTTGTTGTTGCTGGCGTCACCAATTCGAGTCTCCCACTCGTCTTCACTCTCATCACTCTCGTCGTTTACAAAGAATTCTTCCTCGTTCTCTTTATTATTATCTTCAAGCTCTTGTTTTTTTGCTATTTTTTCAGTCTCGGCATCTTGTTTTTGCTTTTCAAGCTTACGCGCCTGAATGTTGGCTTCAATTTTTTCACGACGTTCAATGAGACGACGAATGGAATTAAGAGAAAACAGTTCCATGTCTTCCGATATTAATGATGTGTCATTATCGTAAAGCATTTCGTATTCCTTGCGCTCCTTCATCTTAGCACGGGCCTTATCTTGTTGCCGTTTTTTTCTAGTAGAAAATAAATTATTTTTAGATTTAATAAATTATTCACCTCCTCGAAATTTTAACTCATAAAAAAATAAATTAATAAACAGTAAACTTGTACTTTTTTTGATAAGCTTTTTCGTTGGCCCGCATATTACGAATGAGTTGATCGATTTCTTCAAGTTCTCTAAGTTCTTTGGCTTCTTCATTTTCCGTCTCTTTGGGCGCATTCGTCATGGCTCTGTAAGTAGTTTTTTAAATAAATTTAAAAAATTTAATATGTAACAAAATGCATATTTTATTCATAAACACCTAAATATTTTAATCCAATAAAAACAATCATTAATTAAATTTAAATACAAAAAAAAAAACTTTTCTTTGTCTTCTTGTTTAATATCAGCAAGTATCTTTTTGCGCCACTGCAAAATGAGACGCAGCTCCGCCGGCCCACACACCTTCACATCACGCAAACATTCGCGCAATTCATCCGTAGTGTGACAACTTTTATCAAAACGATCCTCGTCAATGGTTACACAACTAGCACGACTCAACGTCAGCAACGGCTCTGAACTCAATATAAATTCGGAAGCAAGCAGATTGTGAAACTGGGTGAGATCCTCCTCATTGTAGCCCTCGGCCTTTTTCTTTTTCTCTTTTTTGTTAGCTGTAAGTAAGCGAATTCTAAAAAATAAAACATAAGTTTTATATAAAATAGAAATTAAAAAATTGTTCGTCAATAAAACTAATTAAGCCTAATAATAAACTCACGGATTGACGGTAGGTTCGTCGGCCATTTGTTCAAAGACCATTTTTACGTCCAATAAATCAGGATCCACTCGATCCGGCTTTAAATATCGCTCACAGACAACGAAAATTTCTGCGGACTCGAGACGTGACGCCGCAGGTTTCCAAACATGTACTTTCTTAAACAATTTCTCGAAGACAGCAATTAACGCCAAATAGTCTGCGGAGCGAAAAATTTTCGTCACAAAATAGCCGTTTCGCTTTAGAATTTGAGTAGTTAAACGAAGCGCGTATAGAGTAAGAATATTTTGCTGAAATGCGTCGTGTCCCCAATTCAGACCGACGTTGGGTGCGCCATCATGCAGCACACAATCAGCCTGTGAAAGTACAAACATAAGTTAAATAAATAATGCTTAAAAATATTATAAATTGTAAAAAAAATTAAAAATTAAAAAATTAACATCTGAACGCTGCAATTCTTTGCGAACTAATTGTCGTGTTTTTTCTTCTCGGATATCGCCTTGAATGGTGATGCATTTTGGAATTGGTCTAATAGGTACTAAATCGACTCCTAAAAATTGTTGAATATACCAGCAAAAATTATAAATTACTCAAAACTTAACAAACCGATGCAAATGCATGACACGGGCATGTTTTGACTAGCCACCTGAAGCCATCCGCCTGGCGCGGCGCATAAATCCACCAACTTCTGAGAGTTTTGCAAAAATTCAAAACGCTTGTTCAGCTGAATCAACTTAAACGCGGCGCGAGATCGATAACCTTAAACTTTTTGAAATTATTATCATATCAAAGTAGCTCAATCCAAAAACAAACCTGCTTCTTTCGCAAGATGATAATATTTATCTTTACGCTGCTTTCCTGTTTTAACTTTCTTTCCCATTTTGAATAATAAATCTAAAATAGATTTTTAATAAACATTACTAAAAGAACTAATTATTTTATAATTTTTCTGCTTTAATTTCAACTTCAAATTAAAAGTCAAATAAAAAAATTCAGCAAAAATTTTTAGACATTATTCATCTAATTTTCTCAAAAAAGCTTCCAACATTTTTGTCAATGAAAAGTTGAACCTAGCCCAATAAAAAATTAGATAAATTAGAAATTCAATGTATGTGATAAGTAAAAGTATACAATCCCAAAATCAATAATTATTGTAATAATAATTATTGTATCAAAGTGGAAACCTTTTAGCTATTAAAAAAGAAAATTTTTATGACTTTAAAAAAAACGATATTTGGTAGAAAATTTATTATAGAGTACCAAAATATTTTTAATTTTTCAAAAATTAACAATAGTAAAATAATATATAAGTTTAGCAAATTTGTTGTCTCAAAATTTAACAAATCGATGGGTGGTTAGTCGGAGAGGATGGCAGTTGTATATGAGCTGATTTATAAACCTATATTTTAAGAAGTCAGAGATACTATACCACTATATCAACTTTTTAAAATGCAAGTTAAAAAAATCGTCTCATATGCAATCTTTATTCAACGACCAACCAACCTGTGGAGTCTCATTTGCTAATGCTGTGAATTTTCTAGTTAAAATATAATAATCAAAACATTCAACATTTTGAAAACAATTTGTGAAATACATTTGTATTTTTTATATAAAAATTTTAAATTTATTCAACAATTGCAAACAGCTGCGTCCCAATAATTCGCAAGTGACCAAAAAAATAATAAAAATATAGCTAAAAAGTTAAAATTTTCTTATCAGAATAGACCACCCTGAAGACCAACAGAAAGATGGCGAAAGTTGATGGGAAAGGGGGGGGGCGGATGCAACGCGAAAAATCTGCAAGGGACCTATTAGAGATTTTTTTAATGAATTTTTATACCTAATTTAAAATTTTTAAATTTGCGTTTGGGAACTTTATCAAACTTGGTTTTTTTTGTCATATTATATATATATATATATATATATATATATATATATATATATATATATATATATATATATATATATATATATATATATATATATATATATATATATATATATATATATATATATATATATATATATATATATATATATATATATATATATATATAAAAAATAAAAAAATGAAAACCAACAAGTTTTTTATATTAAGAATTTGAGAAATTAAATTTTTTTGAAGCTATAGCTTAAAATTTTGAGCCCAACTAATTTGTAAATATTTATCAACTTTTATTTCTCTCCCACCCCTTTATACATAACGAAAGCATTTTTGACGATTTGGCGGCACGCGAGTTTTAAAGAGAACAGAGTCGACACGCACTTGTGAGAAAAGAAGCGGATTATAGCCGTAGACACGAGTGAAGAAGCGAATGCAAATGTGTCTTTCGTTGAAGTGAGACGCGTCGTCCGACAACGTTTCCGGACACATTGGACATCTTAAAAGAATGATAAAATTAAATGATTTTGATTGTTTTATCATCAATATTAATTTTGATTAAGAATAAAATATTAAGAAAATATAAAGGAAATCCATTTTCTAGGGGAATTTAAAAGTCCAAACTATAAAAAATCCATTATATAGTAAATACAAAAAAAAAGAAAACGAAATCTCCAATCTCACTTCAACGTCCATTTGCTCGTAGTTTTAATGGGCGGTAGACGAGTAAGATGCGAAACGAGAAAATTCATTGCCAAATCCTCACAGTTCATCCAATCATCTACCTTGCGACGAATAATTTCCGGCATTGAGTGTGTATAAGCATGCAAATAGGACTGAAAATAATATCTACTTATAAAAAATAAATAAAATTTAAAATTACTTTATGAAGAAATGCAGCTCCAGTGAGAATCATACTCAACTGGCAAGTATGATTGCTATTGTAAAAAAAGTCATCGCCGTAGCGTGCATGATATCGAGCAGGAAAACCAACGATACGATGACGATTCTCTCGCCATGTTCTACAAAAATAATATAAAATTTAAAAATTGCACTAAAAAAATTTAAAAATTTGACAAATTCCCTAAAAAATTAACCTAAATGCAAAAACAATTTCATGTTGTTTGAGGTCCATGTCGTCATCCAGCGAAAGGATGGCTTCCGTTTCGATTTGGGGAAATGGCAAGAACCGATTGTTTAGTGAATTTCGCCCAGCATCAACGAACACGATGGGCACATGAATTCGAGGCCAAACAGACGCGTTGTGAGGCCGTTCGACATTGTTCCACACAACCAAAACCTTGTTTAAATATGGCAATCTGTGAAGGCGCTCCAATGATGCATTTAGTACCGCATCACGATTATAAGTCGCCATAACAACTGAAAATGAGAGTAATAAAAACATATTAACGAGAATTACGAGTCCCACTATAAACTAATTCCTTCACGCAATAAACTAGTTTGAGTAGAAGAACTCACCGGTGAATTGCTCACGTTGTCGGTTTCCGCCCAATGCCAGCGAAAATTCCTGTCCGGAGCCGGGCGCAATAGGACGCATGCCAAAGCTGGCCTCCTCGTCGAACTCTGCTTCTGATGGAAATACTACGTCGGACTCGAGAAATTCGGGCGTAAACTCTATATAATGAGGCAGCTTGTTCCATATCTCGTAACCGAACTTAAAAAAACTATCTTTTATTATTTTGAATTTTTTTAAATAACTTTTATAAAAATCAATTTAATATTTCAAATAATACATGGTGGTCCAAATTCGTTTTTACAACTTGGTTGTGAAATAAAAAACAAAAATGCAATCAGGGACGAATTTGGGCCACCCTGTATTATTTGAAATGTTGAATTAAATTGTCAACTTTACACGTTTTTTGCCATTGAAAAAATTAGCAAAAAAGTTTAAATGATTAGCAAATTCGTAATATCGACAAGCTAGGTGTCAAACAGTTGTCTAAAGCCTTGAAAATCGAATACAAAAAGTATTTTACAATTTTTGCAAAATAAAAGTTATAACAAAAATGCAATCGGGGACGAATTTGGGCCACTTTGTAAATATTTAATAAATAATTATGAAGATAAAAAGATTTATGTACCATTTGCAAAGAGGTAAAATTATGATTGTAGGAGAAGGAGGGAATTGATGGTTCTAGCGGACCCAAATATTCATCGTCATAGAGTGGACGAGTTGCCGTCGGAACAAATGTGGACAAGCTCTCCGTTGTGCTAATATTGTGAGATAATAAGGTAGAAACGCCATCAGCTAACATTTGTAGCCGATATCTCATTGTAGATATAATAGCTCGTGTAACTACTAAATATTATTGTAAATTATTACATAATTTTTTAATACTCATTATATTAATTTAAAATTAAAAAGTCACTAATAATGTAACAATTATCAGTAAAATTGTAGATTATCATAAGTGAATATACCTTTAGTGTTGACAAGATAGTGTTCTAGAAAGAATCGTCCCTTTCGGCGCATTTCAAGCAGATCAGCTATAGCAATGGAACGCAAAATAAAGTGAAGTTCGGGAAGGCGCGACTCAGCCAAACGCAGTGTTGCCAATCTCCAATCAATGAGATCCTCAAATGGCAAGAGGCATCCGCCCACATGGTGAACAAGAACCGGAATGGCACCGGCGAGAAGCGCTTCACGAAAACGCGTTTGTAAACTCGACGCATGGGTGAAAATTAAAACAAAATGAGTACGCTTCAACAATGCCACTATAAAAAAGCAGCCTGTTAATAAGTTTCGGGACTAGACGGGAAACGAAAAAAAAGTTAGGTTATATAGTGAATAAAAGCAAACATAAAGTAAAATAAAATAATTTAAAAAACCTCGTCGATTGAAATCATAACACAAATCCATTAAACTATTCTCATTCCGAACGCTGCCATTATTCTCTATTGATGAATCGCATTGAAACTCGAAATGAAATGAGTCGTCAGATGCGTTAGCAGAGCGCAAAAGTGTCTCTAAACTCTGCTTTTTCGCTGCCGAAATGCCTGCAGTGGAAAAACTCAGCAAATATTGCCGAGCATATGGCAACACTTGAGGAAGGTTTTCGTATTCTGTCAAGTTGACTTCGCCTATGTTTAAATCAACGACAATGTCCATTCCAAATCGATAGATTCTAAAAAGACAAGCAATTTGCAAAAATTATAAGAAAATTGTATTTGCTAGAATTTAAGATAACAAAAAAGCACAAAAACTAGTTATTATAATTTTTTACCTTTTGTAAAAATCTGCCGAGACAATAATTGCAGCGCCAATTTCCGTCACATTTGGCCAAATCATTGGTTTGTTGAATTTGTTGTTGACAAGAATCAAATGATTTCGTCCGTAGTCGCCCCAATGTGCTAACGATTTAAGTCGATCAAATTCGTTCTCGACTAGAACTACAAAAAGACATGCGTCAGAGAAATGTTTCACGCGAAACGCATGCGTCGCTAAAGCAGCAAAAAGACCCCGCGAGGACGACATCGCTAGTGGCTTTTCTGGCAAATAAAGAAAAAAACGAAATGGTGAAGAGATGGAACATCGTCTAAAAGATTATCTCTTTTGAAATTATTTGCAAAAGTAAAATAACGCTATACCTATAATCAATGCTGGTTTCAAGATTAGAAAATAAATTATCATCCTCAAAAGAAATTTTCATTTCCTTTTCTTCAAGATCAAATCTTATCGGAGCGTTGGGTAAAGAAATTTTCACATTTCGTCGGTCACTAAGATCCTGTTTAATAAGCCGTAACTGTTCAATGTGAAGATTTAACTCTCTCAATACCGACTCTAAAAAATGCAAGAAATATGAAATTTTTATGTCATATTGAAAAAATAAAAATACAAAACCAAAGTTTAAAAAAGAGAGCATTTTTTGAATAAAAAAATAACTAAAAATTTATCACCTTTTTGTGCGATTTCCAGCAAAATAGACTCCAAATATTTTTTCTTTTCAGCGAACTCTTTAACCAATTGAATATGCTCGATCCGAACGGATTGGAATATCTGACGCTCTTTTTCAAACGTCTCAGTTTTAGGACAATTTTTTAATGATGGGAACAGATTCTTGGTATCCATGTATCTAAATAACAAAAATATATCAAAAAAACTAAGCATTTAATATTAAATATAAATATTAATTTTCTCACTCAATGAAGTTGCCATTACGTGTCATATAAATGGACGACGAATTGATGGAATCGTGAAAAAAGTAAAATAAATAAATAAAAATGAGCGCAAAAGAAGTAAGAAAAATCACAAAAAGATATTGTCGAAAGCGGAATACAACAATGCTCGCCCAATTTAGCCATTCAAGCAACAACTTATCAAAATGAAACGGAAAGCGAAATGTTTCGTCACCACCAGCCATGCCGATCATCCTTCATCGGAATAGATCTGAAAACAATTTTAGAATAAAAAATTTGAATTAAAGGTTGCAACTTGCTGACACTTGTTTATCTTTTTAATTTAAAAAACGAAATTTTTGAAAATTAAATTAAAATTTTAAGCTAAAAGTTGTAATTGGTGTTTCGTGCAACTTTCGAATAAATTTTCATTTCACTTTTGAAATAATTTTTCATATTACTATTATGAGGTTACGTGGGCCAAAAAATGGGCTATTTAAAAATTAAGGAATTTCATTTTTCAGAAATGGACGAATGCAAAAAAATGAAATTGTTTTCCTGCAATTGGAGTCAAGACTGCAAATTCACATTACAAAGACGGTCCGAAATTTTTCATTAAACCTAATATTTTTTTTAAATTAAAATGCTGCCCAACATTGTTATTATTATATAAGAATTACTTTTAGAAAATGGCGAAGCATAAAAATGAATTTGGATATTCATTTTTTATTAAATTACCCATCCACTTCCAAACCTTCAATTCTCGCCAGATCACCATTTGCATCGTTATTTAGATGAAATCGGTTTTCCTGATGTGTTTCGAAAAGTATTTTTGAGCTAAATTTTTTTTACAATAACCCCAAATTCATGTATTTTTTTTTGTAAACTTTGACTTCCTCCATTTTTTGTAGCAATTGGAAATATATGAAAAGTGCTTTAAAATAAATTTATTTTTTAATAGAATTTTTGTTAGAAAAAATAATCATTTTGCTTTTTTATGTTATTTTTACTTTTATTTTTAAAATTTTTTCGAAAATTTCCAAAAATTTTGCCATTTCCATAAAATTTTTCTTTTTGATCAAAGCGTTTTCATTTACTGAATGTAAAGTGTTTTTAGTTGTGTTCTTTTTTCCGTTTTTAAAATATTTTCGACGTTTTTCTCCTATCATTTTATCTCTTTTCAATTATATCCAACTAAAAAATTTCATTTTGTTAAAGATTCGGCCATTATTTAGCTTTTTCATTTTTTTTCTTATTTATTTAAAGACTAAATAAACTTCTGTAATCAGACTTTAAAAATATGTAATATATTCCTGTGCATATTATACATATTATGCGCCATTATATACATGCCCGTATTTAAAGCCCAGAGCTTAAAATGCGGAAAAAAGTTTTTTGTCATCATATGCTTTTTCTACGTGTGTATGTATTCAAAAACAACCGGCTAGTTTTGACTTAAAACAATTGAAAAAAAATTTGTGGACGTTTATACAATAATGTATATAATAAAGATATATGTGTACATATATAATATACAAAGATTAAACACATAGGTTTAAAATTTCAATGTAATATTCCATATGCAAAGTACATATAGAATTTAATGGACGAGGTTTTAGATGCGGTTCAAGCGCAAGCTAATAATAAGGCGCAAGTCTAAGTTCTGTATGCTTAAGCCAATGCTATTTCACTTTTCCTTTTCTTTAATTTCTTTTCGCATTAAAGTGGAAAAACGCGGATATGATTAGGTGAAATGAATTGGAATGCAAAGGGGGAAAAAGCCAAAAAATATATGGACTTTAATCATATTTTTTATAAAGAGACAGGCATATTTATTTGAAAATTTATTTGTTTCATAAGATTATGCCAAATTGCAGTGTTTCCAGGTTTTAAAATAATAAAAAATTGCCATTTCTGCTCATGTTTAAAATTATTATCCCACTAGAAAATCAAATTAAAATCCTAAACACATTTAATTTTTCACTATTCGAATTTCGAAAATATTGGTTAATCTAATGTATATTCATACAATTTCAATGCATACAAATTTGACTGCATATGTTAGATTTGGCGTTAAAAAGCAAAATAAAAGAGAATGATAGAAAAATAAAAAAATAAAAGAAACAAAGTTATAAAAAAAGGATTTAAAAATGTAATACAATATTGCAAAACTAACTTAGAATGTGATAAAAAAATCAGAAAAAAGAGAAGCTAATAGACAGATTTACACAAGACAAGTAGTAGATGAAAATAAATTACATCTAAAATTGAAAAAATAAGTAAAAAAGCTAAAAAAGCATAAAGTGAAAGTGTGCAGATTAAAGATATGTAAGCTAAAAGAAGTGAAAAAATAACAAGCACTTTTTCTTCTCGATTTTCAAGGCATTTTATTAAGTGGATAATTTTGCTGTAAGAAAAAAGAAATAAGTCCTTTCTGACCCATCCCATTTTTTCATATCAATAATTGCGCACTTTAAGCATAGATTTAACACTAAAGCACATTTTATTGAATTTTTTCTGTGAAATTTTATGGCAAAAAATAAGGAGAAAATTTTCTATTATTTTCAAAAATGTTAGGTTCATCGTTCAAATTTAAGCAAGAAGAAGATGACATTTCCTTTAAAATCGAATTTATTTTGTTTTAATTTTTAGCGCAATTTTTTGCTATAAAAAATATTTACCTATAAATTGTTTTTTATAATTTATTTTATTTTTGCTTTATCAATGTACATTTTAAAAAGCTAAGGAGTTTTAACTTAAATTTGCTAAAATATAGATTGATTTAATAAAATATTGATAATTGATTAAGGATTCAAAATATTCCATGGGTTTCTACCAATAGTTAATTTAAGAATAAATTCTTTTTTTATTAGGTCTAAAAGTTAATTTCCGCGTTTTTGTTGTTGTTGATATTTTGCCAAAATAAAATTATTTTTATATAACGAATTTTATGTTATAATTTTCTCTGTATTATCAGCTTTCTATCAGTATATGACTTTCACTGTATAACATTATAAACATGTGTTATTTTTAATTTAGAAGATGTCAACTTTTGTGCCGGAAAAATGTCATTTGCGGGAAGTTCTCTTATTCATGTTTAACTGGAAGAAAAGTGCTTCCGATTCTTACAAAATGATTGTTGAAGTTTATGGCGAAGATACGATCACTGCCAGAGCCTGTCAAAAGTGGTTTAAGAGGTTCAGAGAAGGCGATTTTGACCTAAGCAATAAAGACCGCGGTAGACCACTGAAGCAGTTTGAAGACGATGAACTGCAAGCCTTACTTGATGAAATGATGCCCAAACGCAAAAACAACTAGCTGACGCGTTAGGTGTGACTCCACAAACAATTTCGAATCGCTTGCATGACATGGGCAAGATTCAGAAGGAAGAACAATGAGTACCGTATGAATCGATCAAAAAACAACGTGCGAACTTTTGCTTGAACGGCATCATTCATGCATCGAATCATCACTGGTGATGAGAAGTGGATCTATTTCGATAATCCAAAACGAAAGAGATCATGGACAGACCCAGGAAAGGCGCCAAAATTGACTCCCAAGCCCAACATCCATGGAAAAAAGGTGCTGCTCTGCATATGGTGGGATCAGAAGGGTATTTTGTATTATGAACTTCTCAAACCTGGCGAAACTGTTACGGCGGCTCGTTATAAAGAGCAATTAATCAATCTGAACAGAAGTTGCCACCAAACGACCAGAATGGACCAAAAGACACGAGTGCCAAATATTGCTTCACGACAACGCCAGACCTCATGTTGCAAAATCGGTAAAAAATGCCATAAAAGAACTGAAATGGGAAATCTTTTCCCACCCGCCGTACTCTCCGGACATCGCCCCGTCGGATTATCACCTTTTCCGGTCAATGGCTCATGGTCTAGCGGAGCAGCGCTTTCAAGATCGTCAAGACGTCAAAAAATGGCTTGATGAATTAATAGCGGCCAAACCAGAAAAATTTTATTATGATCGAATCCATAAATTGCCCAAACTCTGGGAAAATGTTGTTATTAATGACGGAAATTATATTGAATAAAAGTTTTGTTTAAGTTTTTCTAGTTTCATGTAGTTTAAAAAGCGTAAAAAACGCGGAAATTACCTTTTAGACCTAATATTTAATGAAAAATTTCTAAGAATTTAATAAATTTCTCGTAGAATAATTCATAATTATCGCGCACAGCAATATTTTTAAGGCCGATTCTCGGAAAAATATCTTATATGAATTAAATAATAAAAGTTTAATTAACTCATTTTTAACGATTTTTAAACAAAAAATTGATATTTTATCAATTTTGTTACCTTAACTAATTCATTAATTGAACTTTTATTGATTATTTTAATTCTGATTTTTCAATTGATATTATTAAAAATATAGAAAGAAAGAGGGGGCCAAAAAATGTTGAATATAATTATTTTTTATTTAAATTTAAATGCAAATAAAAAAATTTATTTGCTTTTACTCTGAAAAAATATTTGTTTATAAAACCCAATGAAAAAGTGAAAACAAATTACTAAATTTAATCTTCATTTAATGATCATTTTTATCTTATTTTAATTTAAATGTGTAACACATTCCAGTTTTTGAATTTTTGTTGCATTTGACAAATCGTATAAAATTTTTTTCAAATTTTTTATTTTAGTATAAAGTTAAGTATAGTCATCTACAAAAATACATTACATTTTTTAAGTATATTTTAAACAAAACTTGAACAAATTTCCCTGCCACAATTGTTATTATAAGGCAAAATAGAGTTAATTAAAAATACTGTTGCAATGATTACTCTTAATTAAAATTAATACAAATTTTGATTAAAAAATCAAGCAGGCAAATCCGTTGAAGATTTATTTAGAAGTTGGGAATTTCGTGTTTTTTTGGTGATGACTATAACTAATTTTGCAAAAGTGAATTTAAAAATGTGAAATTCAATTTTAATGTAAGTAATAATTGGTCCTCGCAAAATTGGGTCATACATATACGTCAAACCTAAATGCGATAAAAATTCAAAAACGGGGTGTTGTAGTGTATGTTTTGACACAAAGAAAGAAAAAAACGTAAAAATATTACGTAATAAAACGTGCTTTTTCACTATTATCTAATTTGTTTTTATTTAAAAAATTTAAAATTGTTCAACTTTTACCAAACTAAATATTTTTCCCACGTTTTAAAAGCAAAAAATGTTAGTAATTTTTCTCACAATTTTTTTCAGAGGAAATGACGCGACCAAATTAAAATAAATATTTAATAAAATTTTTATATTTTTTTAAATATTTTAAAAATGGCAGAAAAAGAGGAAAATATGTTTGAATTGGAGAGAAAAACATAATTTATAAATGAAAATAGTGAAAGTAGATATAAATAAAAGAATGTTAGTGAAGAAAGTGTTAAATTATTACTTTACAATATTAATTAGAAAGAGTATTCTAGCTTATATATTATAATTAATGTTAATAAATGATGGTATAACTCCTAATTCAACAAAATTTTTAGAATACAAGAGAAAAAAAGAAACAAGATACCTAATTAAAGGGAAAAATAACCTGATTAATTTATGAGTCACAGCTGTTCCATCGATGTCGATTCCAGAAGTTGCTGAAAACAAGTTTCATTTACAGAAATTATTATTTACTGAATTAGGCAATAGAGACAAAATCTAAAAAAAACAAATGTAGCAAACATTTTTTAAGTTGTACTTGACTTAAAACGTACTTTGATTTTTTGAATTACATCTGTTTAATCGTCTCATTTAATGATAATTCTAGTTTTTGAAACCCTAACGATGATTCTACATGAAATAAAAATCGAAAAAAAAATTTTGCAGCAGCGTAGGCATGCAAACTTTCGCAAATCGGAACTTTTACATTCATAGATAAAAAAAAATGAATTTTCGAAATGAAAATAATAAATTCAAAAATTAAATATAAAATGCCAAAATGCTGCGCAATTTTGAATCATATTTTAAAGACCATTTGAAAAAATGTAAGATAAAAATTTTAGAAATGCAATTATAATTAAATGATAATATGGATAGAAATTTGTGTTTATATATATTTTTTTGTGAAATTTATTTCATTTAACTTTTTATAATTACAGATTATTCCAAATTATTCCATCATATCATAAACCAATAGTTCAATGACAGAAAGCATAGCTGATAAATACAAGGTGCCGGCGGGACTCCGCCCGTTGCTGGAAGCGTTCGCTCGTGAGACCCTTCGCATTCAACCTGAGGACCTTTACGAGTTTGGAAAGCTTTTCTTTGACGTTTTACAAATTCATAGGAAACGTGAGTCTTTCCATTTACATAAGCCAATAATTATGATAGTTTAAAATTTTAAAGTAGGTAGTTGAAAAAAATTGGATGTGTCATTCTTTCAAAATTCCCACGACAAAATTTGAAAATAACTTGCTAAAAAATATAGTCCACACATGTTTATCTTAATTCATTGGTGAGTGTCTTTTATCCATATATATATCCTAAAAATTATTTTTTTGGTGTGATTCCTAAAATCTAAATAAAAGTATAATTCGATGTTTAGAAAAATATTATTTGAATTATAAAATTTTCTATAATATTTTAAACATTAAATTGAAGATACATATTGAAGAAAAAAAAACTGATTTGAAAATTTTCACACATTTAAAAGAAATTTTTGGAAAGGCTATCTAAGCCTTGCATTTCTATTTTTTTTATTGATATTAACAATTAAAACTAAATAACAACAAAAACATTGATATTATTATAAATTAATTAATATATTAAATCTCAGAGAGCCCGGGCTCAAATGTAATCGAAAACCCCAGCTCTTACGAAATGTTTCGTGGGGATCTTCAACGTAGTGTGAGTTCTCTACAATTTTTCCAATTTTATATACAATGGGTTTCGGGATTACATATAAGGAATAATTATTAAACCTCCCGTAACATTTATATTCAATATACATTGCAGTATCAAACTAATCTCGGCATGCCCCTATCGGGTGGGAGCAGGAACGATGATTTGCGTTCTGCGTCGCCAAAAGATGCTGCGGCAACCAAAATCCAGGCCGCTTTTAGAGGTCACTTCGTTCGTGCCCATCCTGAGCGATACGGCATGGATGAATTAGAATTCGTGCGACGTGGCTCAACCGACCGGCTAAACTCGGCAGATAATAAAAAAGGCGTAAAGTGAGTTATTTTAAAAGAAATTTTAGGAAAGGAAAACTCATTTCGACTACCGACCTTCGTTTCCAAACTGGGTTTTTTGATGAAATTTTATACTAATAATTATAGGAGGCACTCGGTTGGAGGTTATAGTCACGTTTTTAATTCGCCAGAGGACCGAGCTGCGACGAAAATTCAAGCGGAAATTCGTGGATATTTAACGCGCAAACACTTTGACAAGCAAAAAACGCAAAGCTCCGAGGCGGCAACCAAAATCCAGGCTCACATACGGTAATTACAAAGGAACATTTTAAAAATATCATACACAATATTAATATTTTTTTATATTTTTGGTTCTGATTTAGTGGTTTCCTAACGCGAAAACGTCTAGAGGAAAAAGGATTATTGTCACCATCCCGTTCACGTCATAGCCTCCACTCGAATAAGTCTGATGACACGTGATCTATGTACTCTCCCAGCGGCATGACGAATAAAACGCCAACTTTTTATTTTAATAAAATTCTTTGATCATAAATTAAAAAATTGATTTACCGACACAAATATTTATTCCCATGAACACTTTTTCGGATTCAGGTTTTTTTAATCATTTTCTCCATTCATTTTTTATGTATATTTTTAAACGCTTTTTTAAAATAATTTTATAAATTTTAATTTATGAACAAAATTTTTTTCTTTTCAACTTCAAAAAGCCGATTTAAATGTTTTTGTTGTAGGGTAAAAACTCGGTAAATCGTAACGTTTTGTTTGGTTTTCGTTTGCGTTGACATAATGATATATTTGAGGACTTAACTGTAAAATAAGAAGGAAATTACTAAGAAAATTAAGAAGTAATTATAACTCAAACCATAATAAAAAACATAATAATTAAAAGGTTTTTTGTAAAATTCAATAAAAATAGATCTTAAGTTAGGTCTTAAAATCAGGTTATTGCTTATGGAAAAAATAAAGGCCTTATGATTTAAAACTATTTTTAATCGTAATAATAATTATATAATAATCTGCTAAAAATACATTATCAAAAATTCCTACCTCTGAGGATGTAGATGTCTGACTATAATTCGATCCAAAATCCAAATGATAGGCAGATAAGGCACCATGATCACTGTTGTATTCCACATATCCAGATGACGGTATATTCGAAACATTTTGATTTAATTTGAATGCACTGATTCGATCGGCGCGCCTTCTTCTTCTATTGAAACAATATAAACAGGCCATAATCAGCAATGAAGCCAACACGCAGGCAACAAAAACAGCTAATAATAAAATGGCCCAATAATTGTGGTCGATGGTCCAGCGTTGTAGGGAGGAATTTGCCTCAAGAGTATTAATCGTAACAGTCTCGTAATGACCATCAGCCAAAGTATATACATCTAGAGAATTAGATGATACGATAGATCTTTGTGAGGTAATAGATTTTGAAAATTGTTCGCTTGATGACAGAATTTCCCAACGCGACATTACAATATTTCAAATGCCGTGTCCAAAATTATCGAATACAATTTTTATACGCAGACTTTATTACATGGTAATCATTTTTAATCATAGTGCACGATTAAGTGCTAACTCGCAATAATATAAAAGAAAAATAATTCCTACGTTTAATGATGTTGAAAAAATAATTTTTCTGGGAAAAAATTAAGTTCAAAAGTTCAAAAAATTTTTTAAAATAAATATTAGCACAAAACTATACAATTTAATAATAAAAGTGTTTTCCATTAAATTTTAGCGATTTTTTTCGTTCTTATTTACAATGTTAACCGAGTAAGCGAGTGAGAAGGTAGATAAAAATCATATATTCAAGAGAGAAGAGGTGAGTTGGTAAACAAAGGGAGTTGTTAGAATGGGAAATAAATACGATATGAAGAATTCTGTAAAAATGATAAAAAAAATAGCAAGTAACTCGTTAAATAAATTAGATAAATAAAAATTTATTAGAGATAAAGTATTAGAATTATAATTATAGATTAGGTAAGATGTATTAACAATAAAAGTCAAAACAAATAAATTGGTAAAAAATAAAGTGAATGAGTGTACAAACAAACATAGAAAATAAATAAAGAAATAGTAAGTGTATGTAGAGTTGAGAGAGTAAGTTTTCTGCGCGATGAAAAAAAGAAAAAGACAAAATCGATGCTTTGGCGAAAAAATTTAAAAACTTTGAAATTTTAGGTTTTAAGATCTCAACGATATAAAAGACACATTTTTAAGTACGAGTAACGTGATTTTTCATTCAAAAAATGAAATACATACACAAACTAAAGCGGCGAGAATAGTAAGATCGCACTTGAAATTTTAATTGAAAAATACGCTTTTACAAGTGAATAGGGTTAGTTAGCTATTAATCTTTACTATTACATATTTGAAAATTAATGAAAAAGAAAGCACAAAACGATAACAAAAAATCAGGAAAAAAAGTAGAAAAAAAATAAAGAAATGAAAAGAGATCAAACGAAAAATAAAAGGTTGAAAAGTACTCCCCGTTAACCAGATTACTTAGAATTAGTGTAAAAAATGTTTATTTTCTAAAAAAATTAAATATATACAAAACACCAAAATATAAAAAATATGAAAATTAGATAATTTAAATACATCAGCAATACCATTTTCATATAACCTGGCGAAAATAATCATTTGAATTCTTATCTTAATTTTTGAACCTCAGAGTTGGTACATTAACTAAAATTATAGAAAAGTTTTGTTTAAATCTAAATATGTATAACCGCCATTATTTGTGTACTAACTTTATTAATAATTAAATTTGATTGTAAATGCAAAAAAGATATATATTTAGTAATACTGTTTATTACGTATTTCCAAATTCATAGCCACTCCTAAAATTTCATTGCGATTGAGTCATATTGAAAAAAGTTATTCCATTTCAAAATCAGATTTCTTAAGTCATTAAAAATGAAAAAAGAAAATCAAAAATTGTTGCCAAAAAATTTTCTCGAACGATGAAAAATTGGCTTGTCGACACGCCTTCTGTTATTGTAATTGGTAAAGCTGGAACGGAACAAGGGAAAATAATTAGCAACGGTAAAGGGATATGCGATAGAATATCTGTGGCGAACTCCGGATGGACTGCGATCTCTCATCGTTTCTGCCATAGAATTTGGATTACAATGCGATGACGATGAAAAAGGTAAAGAGAGAATATTATAAACACGCGCGTCAAGTGCACATTTTAGCGCGCCTGCAGATGCAACATTAATTCGCGTGTCGAATTGTGGAAATTTCGGTGAATTTTTTTGTGTATTGTCTTCCCCATCGCCACTACTACTATTTTTATGATTATTATTATTGTCTAAAGCTGAACTAAAGTTATTACTTGTAGGCAGAGAAGGATTAAAATTAGTGGAAAAATTGGTAGAATTCGTTTGTGATGAGGGATTCATTTTGGTGGTATCTTTCAGAGCGGCAAATGCGGTATCCCATTTATCTCCTTGCCTATCGTATTCCTTTCGATACTTTTGAAGATTTGATGAAATTTTTGAGGGACTATGGTTTAGCAATGGAATTATTGTAGCATTCGTATCTGATCCACGCACAGACCTACTGTAAACGCTGTGTCCGCGCACGCGTAAATCCATCGAAGAGTGCTCAAGTAAAGTAGTTTGTCGCCGAATTGGTG
Source organism: Bradynema listronoti (assembly GCA_024678965.1). Taxonomy (NCBI): domain Eukaryota; kingdom Metazoa; phylum Nematoda; class Chromadorea; order Rhabditida; family Allantonematidae; genus Bradynema; species Bradynema listronoti. The sequence goes on from JANLNO010000003.1 coordinate 3,515,946, forward strand.
CTGGAGCATGGCAAGATAGCGTTGAGTACCTGCGTGACGCCGCCGTAACAAATTCGCTTCGTTGATTCGTGAGATCAATCGCCCGATATGTACGATAATACGTCATTGGAGATATGAACCTAGGTGCGATAACTTTAAAAAAATATTTCGAATCCCATGGAATAGTTTAAATTCGGTTGACTACCAGGTTATTTTTTTAAATCTCAAATGCTAATAAATTATAATTAATAAATCATATTTTTATAATTAATAAATCATATTTTTTATATTAAATTTTGAATGAAAAAAATAAAATTGTAAAAATTTATTTATTAAAAAAATTTGAAAAAAATTATAAAATTTGAGCAAATTATAAAATCAATTTTCAAATACATAACCGTTATTCGATTAAAATTTATTGTATAATTGTGATCATTGGTTTTGTGAGTTTATAGAAATTACTCAAAATTTCAAGTTCTTTAGTTAAATTTAAAAAATAGCGATTATTTTCAAAAAAATAATTTTTTTATTTGAAAAAAATAAAAATTTGCTTAACGAATCGATTTTAGATTTTCCGCGAAAATATCAAATTTCAAAAAAAAAATTGTGATGGTGAGTGACAGTGTAATAGTCGAATAAGCAGACAAGGTGTATTGAAAAATAGTAAAAAAATTTTAAAATTAAAAAGTACACAAATTAATTTGTAAGATTGCAAAGATGGCTATGAAAAAAATGAATCAACATTTTAGTATAAAAAATAACTATAATAAAACTTGACATTCATCATTACAATAGCCCGTTTGAAAAGCAATGCTAAAAATATAGAGAAAGAAAAAAATATTGGCAGCACAATTTAGCTGTTTTCTACGAGATTATGAGTTAAACAGGATTATTAAAAATAATAGACATATTAATTAACGTCATAGGTGTGTAAGAAAAATAAAAAATAAAAAAAATGTAAGAAAAGTAAAAAATTATTTAAGTTGTACAAAGAAATATTCGGTAATATTTTTCGAATTTGCCATTTTTTCAAAAAATAATTGAAAATTATAAAAAAAGGAAAAAAATAGTATGACAAATTTTTAGAATAATTATAAAAAAGTATGCGGTAAAATAAAAATAAAAAAGCAAATTATATAATAAAACACCCTAAACAGTAGAAAAAAACTAATCCCTAACTTAAATTCAACTGCGCCCTGTTACAAACCTAAGAAACCTAAGAAAGTAATATTAAAAGAAAGTAATATTAAAAATTGTTAGTGAAAAAGATGGATAAAAAATAAAAAAATAAGTGCAAGATGTTTAAAATACCGCGTGTAAAAGCATAGTAGTTCATCGTACACTATTGCCCCCAGGATTAGTAATAGGGATAAAAATTGCTGTAAACAGACGTGCGCAGTGTGGATCCAGATCTCTGCAAGGCATAGGAGCTGCTTTTCAAAAGGTCCATTTGTTTGCAGGCTTGTTCCAACTGGTTGGCGACAAGAGTGTATCGGCTGCGAAGCTGAAAAAAATATTAAAAATTAAACCCAGATCGGATAATATTTGAGATAAGTAGGTATAAAGTACCCGATCGCGTTCGTAACGCTCCTTCGATAGATTTCGTTGCAAGTCGTCAATTCGACCCTAAATCCCGAGTTTAATTGTTTCTCTCAGCTTAAATCAATCATTTTAAAAAATTGTTTATGAATTCTCATTGTTCATTTTTTTAACACAGACCATTTTAAAAAATCATTTCAGAAGACTTCATATACATATTCGAAAGAATTCACATAGTTTTTGACGGAGCTCTTCAATTTATTGTATAATAGAAACTCATGTTAAATAAATCTAATAATGATTATTTAATAAAAGATAATATCATTAAAAATTCACTCACCTCATACATACTGCGGATCATTCCCGTGTCACGTGCCCGTCGCGCATCCTCGTACAAGGGATTCGCGTAACTCTACAAAAAATCAAAAATTTGCATCAGAAAATTTTAATTAAATTTTTTAAAAAATATTGGTAAATTCTTTGATTTTCAGATTCGTCAAAAATCATCCTTTAATTTAAAAAAAGAGATAAAATATTTTTATAAAAAGTTAGATTTAAAAGCAACTAATATTTCCGAAATTCCATTTGATTATTGACTCCAATTTTAGTAATAAATTTTTCATCATTTTCATCGTTTAATAAAAAAAATTTTGGTTGCTCCCTATCAGAACAAAAATTATATATTCAATCGTTTCTACACACTGTATATTCGTTGATGGGCGTGTAGGCGGCGTTGCGAGAACGCGATGCGCTACGATAGGTCTCGTAGTTACTGGGCACGTGCCACTCGTAGCGACTATTTAAATTGTTTACGTAACTATCCACACGGGAAATCCGCCCGGCGCCCAAATAATAATCAATATCGCCGCGGGATCTAAAAAAATATAATATCAGAACTGCAACATCTTCACTTCTCCAAGTTTATTTTAAGCTGAATAACATCTAATAGTTATAATTAGTGTCCGCTAAAAATCAAAATCTCACGAGGTTCGGCTAAGTGCCTGATTCGAGTCGTAGAGAGAGCCGCGACTGCGTGCCAAATCGAAGTTTTTCGCTGCACTAAACTCCATGAAAGAAATGAATGAGCCAGCTCTAGAAGGCGCTTTGTTGAAGGTGGATATAGGCGGGGTACTATAATCGCGAGTCCGCAACGGTGGCGGAAACTGCGAGGCAAATCTGGAAGAAGGATAAACTTTATTTTTAGAACAGAAACTTGACAATATCACATACCGATAATAATTACTAGAGGCACGTTGCGATCGCATTGCGCTGCGACGTTGCCGAGTGCGTGATCGCGAGCGCTCGAGCAAACGTGACGTAGCATACAAGTTGCTTGAAAATGGTCCTAATATAATTTTTTATTAAAAAAAGTTCAATTATTTCCAATATTTGATAATTTACCGATATTTACAATATCGTCAAACATGGCTGTATAGCTAGGCGTATGACTTGGTACGCCGGTTGTGTGCTCGCTGCGATACTTGGAGCTGTAATCAACCCACGGACTAATGGCCTGATAGGACTCGCGATCGGATGCTGTCCACGAAGACACCGATGTCGACGTAGGCAGATGCGGCGGCACCACTTCGCGATGAGAGTCCTTGAAAATTAAAAGACATATTTAACTTTCGCTCCGCATTGATTTTTTTTAACTTTATAAATTTTACACTATTCCACTAATTATTAAATGGTTGTTTTAAATTCCACTCCACCTAATTTATCATTAAACAACACTTATTCTTTTTCTGGGACATTGCTAAAATATCCTTACCTGATCGTATGGTATATAGTCGTGTGGAGCCGGCACGCGCGAAGCGCTGTTGGTGTCGCCACGTGGTGACGAAGGTGATTGAATACGCGCTCGGCTCCGCGTTATCGGTGCCTCCGTCTCGGTGTCAAGCTCATTTTTTGTCTTTTCCACTACTTCCTCAGATTCAGCTTCAGCTGCAGACTCTTGCTTTTCGGATGAAGGGGCCTGTTGTTCCTCTTCGATCTCTACGAGCTTAGATTCTTCCGCGGCCTGGGATTCCTCGCCGGCTGGAGTCTCCGCTTCCGGTTCTACCTCAAGAGGCTCTTCCGGTTCGGGTTCTGCCTCTGGAGATTTGATTATACGGCTTCGTCGCCTTAAAACAACGGAATATGATTTCAATTAACTAATAACTAAATGCCTTCTTAAATAACATAAAAAACAAACATATAATGACTTTTTAAATTATTAAACTTTTTTAGTTGAAAATTCAATTTTTTAGTTGAAGATTCAAATCGATTACACTTTTCGCGGTGAGCGTGGTGATTTTGGCGGAGATTTTGACTTTGACTTCGACGATGCTGTCGACAAAACATCCTCGTCAAAGGTGGTTTTTTTGGGTGATTTTGGAGTGGGAACTGGAGATGCTTCTTCAAAAATAAACGCCGTTTTCGTTTTTGGAGTCTCGAAACCTGCGGTTGCTTTTGGTGTGTGAGGACTAAAAATTAAACTTTTAATTAAAATTTGATTTTTATTTAATCATATCAAAATTTTTAGAAAGAATTTTTTTGTAAAATTTTTAGGATTGTTAGAAATAACTCATACCTAGCCAAGGCGGCGGCACTTTTTGGAGTGGCTGGTGCGGGTGTACCTATAATGAAAATTTAAAAGTAGATATTTTAATAAAATAAATAAACACAAAAATAATAATAATAATAATAATAATAATAATAATAATAATAATAATAATAATAATAATAATAATAATAATAATAATAATAATAATAATAATAATAATAATAATAATAATAATAATAATAATAATAATAATAATAATAATAATAATAATAATAATAATAATAATAATAATAATAATAATAATAATAATAATAATAATAATAATAATAATAATAATAATAATAATAATAATAATAATAATAATAATAATAATAATAATAATAATAATAATAATAATAATAATAATAATAATAATAATAATAATAATAATAATAATAATAATAATAATAATAATAATAATAATAATAATAATAATAATAATAATAATAATAATAATAATAATAATAATAATAATAATAATAATAATAATAATAATAATAATAATAATAATAATAATAATAATAATAATAATAATAATAATAATAATAATAATAATAATAATAATAATAATAATAATAATAATAATAATAATAATAATAATAATAATAATAATAATAATAATAATAATAATAATAATAATAATAATAATAATAATAATAATAATAATAATAATAATAATAATAATAATAATAATAATAATAATAATAATAATAATAATAATAATAATAATAATAATAATAATAATAAATAATAATAATAATAATAATAATAATAATAATAATAATAATAATAATAATAATAATAATAATAATAATAATAATAATAAGGTCAGTATACCTGGCAAAACTCCATTGGCTAGCGGGCTTTTAGGCACTGACGCTGCGGGACTCTTCGGTGTCTGTGGGACGCTGTCGATTCCCGATCCCGCCGCGCCGCTAACTAAGGATGTGCGGCGCAGATTCTCATTTTCAACCGGTTTCTCTGCCCCATCGGCTTCAGAACCGCCAGTGACCGACTGAATGTCTAAAAAAATTTCCTTTAAACTATTAACTTTCACTTTAAAATTCCTTTTTTTCTCACCGTTCTCAGAGCTCTTTGACGTCTGTGGTGGCTCGTCATTCACCTCAATCTCAACGCCCGCATCTAACTCATTGGGAGAACGAGTCCTCTTGGGTGGCTCTTTAAGCTGAAAGTCGTGCTGGTTTTCTGCCGATTTTTCTTCGGCTGGCAGTTCCTCTTGCTTGGCTTCTTCAGCGGCTAGTTCTTCCTGTTTGATCGCTAGAGCCTCCTCGGCAACCGGCTTCTCTTTTGCATCAAGCCCATATTCCTCAATTGTCTTTTTGGACAGAACATCAGCTGCATCTTGTTCAATTTCTTCATCAGCAGCGGGCTCATCCTTAAAAGGTTCAGCCTCCTCTAGAGAAGCAGCCTTTTCCTATTTTAATTAAGTTATTAACTTTTATATAACTTCAGAATAAATATGAAAGTTGTCATTACCTTGGCCGGTTCCTCCTCATTTTTCTGGTTCTCTGCCGCTTCTTGCTCAGTCTCTTTCGCAGTCTCGTTTTCTTTAGCGGCGGCATCCTCATCTGCGGACTCAACTATATCGTCGGGAATGTCGTCGACTTCCTCGTTAGCGTTTGCTTGAGTCTCAACATAGTCTTCTGGTACTCCAGTCTTCAATAAAAAAATATCTAATTGCAATTCTACAACTTTTTTTAAATCCTTGTTTAATAAAAACCAAAAAAAAAATGAAAAACTGCAGATTTTTTTTAAACAATATATTTTAATATAATGCGAATTAGTCCTTAGTATAAATAAAACTGGTCTTATAAATAGAAAGTTTTAGAGTATTTTTTAAACATTTAATATTTTTTACGTTTTAATTTTTTGTTTTTTTTGATGTTCATGTATTAAATTCTGGTGCATAGGTAGTAATTAATTAATCGAAATTATAATACTCAAGCCTTACCTCGTCAACATTGTTCTCGTCAGTTGGCGGAATATCCTCAATTTCGTCTACGGAAATTGTCATTTGGTCACCAGCCACGTTTTCTGTCCCTGTAATATCCGGTATCTAAATAAGTAAAAATAAAGTTATTCAAATCTCTTTAAACATAAAAAAGAATTGACACAAAAATTTACAAAAATAAAAAAAAATTAATAAAAAACAAAATTAAAAGAAAAAAATCGAAATAAATTTTCTGCGGAAAAATCAGCTAGGCTTGACTGAATCCAAGTTCACTTTCTTTATTTTCTTTTTTTTTCTTTCACTTATCTTTTTTTCATTTATTAAAAATGATTCAATTCATTTTTCCTTTTTTTCTTTGTAATTTCCTTCTTTCACTTTCAATAAAGTGAAAAAAAGAAGTGAGTAGGAGGCTTTCACTTAAGCTAGATTAAGTTTAATTTAAAATTTTTTAAAATTTGGCTAGAGAAAGAAAATAATCGCAAAAAAACAAATGAGAAAATTAATCCCACACGATCAGTCCGTAAATCAGTCGAATTGAGATTGATTTTCTCATTCTTATTCTCATTTTCTTGCTGCCTTTCTTTATGAAAAAATCAAATTAACAAAAAAAAGAAAAACGAAATAAAATTAAAAAACTATTTAATGAGAAGCTAAAACAACAATGATAATAATATCTACCTAATAACAACAATAAAATAATAATAATAATTAATAATTAATAATTAATAATTAATAATAATAATAATAATAATAATAATAATAATAATAATAATAATAATAATAATAATAATAATAATAATAATAATAATAATAATAATAATAATAATAATAATAATAATAATAATAATAATAATAATAATAATAATAATAATAATAATAATAATAATAATAATAATAATAATAATAATAATAATAATAATAATAATAATAATAATAATAATAATAATAATAATAATAATAATAATAATAATAATAATAATAATAATAATAATAATAATAATAATAATAATAATAATAATAATAATAATAATAATAATAATAATAATAATAATAATAATAATAATAATAATAATAATAATAATAATAATAATAATAATAATAATAATAATAATAATAATAATAATAATAATAATAATAATAATAATAATAATAATAATAATAATAATAATAATAATAATAATAATAATAATAATAATAATAATAATAATAATAATAATAATAATAATAATAATAATAATAATAATAATAATAATAATAATAATAATAATAATAATAATAATAATAATAATAATAATAATAATAATAATAATAATAATAATAATAATAATAATAATAATAATAATAATAATAATAATAATAATAATAATAATAATAATAATAATAATAATAATAATAATAATAATAATAATAATAATAATAATAATAATAATAATAATAATAATAATAATAATAATAATAATAATAATAATAATAATAATAATAATAATAATAATAATAATAATAATAATAATAATAATAATAATAATAATAATAATAATAATAATAATAATAATAATAATAATAATAATAATAATAATAATAATAATAATAATAATCCAAAAAGTATACATTTAAAATGACAAGGATAGATTTACCTCATCTTCAGTGCAATCATCATCCTTCGCATCTAAAAAATGCTACAATTGACTTAATAACTTAAATTACTTATTTGTGGCCTAAATATGAAATTTTTATTAAAAAACTATTTTTGTTAAACGTCTTTAATAAAAAAATGTTCGAATGCAAAATTGAAAAACTGTAAACAAAAAACTCTGGAAAAATGGATAACGCTGTAAGATTCATCAAGAATATTATAAAAACTGTCTTTGACTTGTTTTACCATTTGATTTATATATAAACCTTTAAAAAATTCTCAACAGTGGTTTTTTGGTTTTTTCCGCTATTGTATATGTTACGCCCAATATTAGAAATCGGCCATTACTAATAATGGCCGCGATGTCGGCCATTACTAATAATGGCCGGCCAAAACTAATAATGGCCGGCCAAAATAATTATGATTAGCTAAATTTAATTTTTATCAAATTTTCTTTAATTTCTCTATCACGAATTATTTTCAGTTATTTTTTTATAAATTGTTAATGCAATTTTTACAAATTCGTTAGTATATATTTTTATTTATAAAATAACGAAAAACAAAGACAACAAAATTAATATTTTTCCGCTAATGCAGCACCTGCTGCTGATCGAAGAGTCAAGTCTCCTTGGATTACTTCGCCGACAGAGACAAACGAGGAATTGCACGGTTCAATTTGATTCCGTGCGAAGCTTTGCTTTAATGTACCTGTAAAGGATAAGCTATCCAATTATAACTCCGGGTTTAATTTTTATAAAAACTCAATATAAGAAAAAATTATTAGCGTATTAGCGGAAAAATATTAATTTTGTTGTCTTTGTTTTTCGTTATTTTATAAATAAAAATATATACTAACGAACTTGTATCTTGTGTAAAAATTGCATTAACAATTTATAAAAAATAACTGAAAATAATTCGTGATAGAGAAATTAAAGAAAATTTGATAAAAATTGAGCTAATCATAATTATTTTGGCCTGATTTTGGCGGGCCATTATTAGTAATGGCCGATTTCTAATATTGGCCGTAACATATATACTAAATCGATTTTTTTCCATCAACTCACCAGTCTTCCGGATTTGCGTTGCAGGTTCATTCTCGTCTTCAAAGTCATCTTGTGCGTCGTGAAATTCATCTTCGTCGTTTGCGACTCCGTCTAACTTGAAAATTTACACATATTTATATTTTACTCGTTTAAATGGAATTCCATTATTATACGATGAACTCACTTATACTAGACTAGATTTATAAAAAGAATTTTGCTTTTTACTAATTGTAAGAAAAAATGTAATTAGGCTTTCATCCTCATTTAATAATTTTTCAAACATACCACTATATCGGCCGACATTTTGGTGAAAATAAATTTTTAAAATTAGAAAGATCTTTAAAGATCGAAGAAAAAGATTAAAAACTTTTGAAATCAAATCTCAACTTAAAGCAAAAAAAAGAAAAGGGAGAATGTATTGCATTAAACGCCTACGAAGAAAAAACCAAAATGGAAAGGCCAATTAATTTTAATTTAATTTTCTTGCAAGCAGCTCATATTATTAATATGCGATTTTCGGGTTTGATTATATATAGAAAATATTCTTAAAGTTTAAAATATAAACGAACATTATATTATGTGTTCTCACGTTATTTGTTTATAACATTATAAATAAAGGACATATGAAATTTTTGCGCCTGCTATAGACATTTTTACATAAATTTTTAAAGAGTACTTTCACATGAAAAAAGAAATATTTCAACTTAAAGATAATGAAGAAAGCACAAATTCTTATGTAAAATTAGACTTTTTTTCACTATCTTTTCGCTTCGGTTTTTTGTTCATATTACTTATCTTTATTCCAAGCGAACCTTCCTGTCAGCAAAAATCCAGCTGACAGCAAAAAACCCAGCGAAAAAATTTTGAATTGATTTTTACTTCACCTTTGCTTTTGTCTCAAAGCCTAATAAAAAAAGCTTTTTGGAAAAAAAACAAAATAAAAAAATTATATTGTCTTTTTTTCTTTTTTCATCATATGTTGACTTTAAACACAAATACTTCAAATTAATCAAAGTCTAAGATATTTTTTTCAAAAATGATTGAGACAAACAAAAATCTCTTTTTTGTTTAAAAGAAAATCGAACACAAAAATAATTTTGTTTCTTTCACCCCCACTAAGATAAAAAGATAAAAAACTCTAACAATTTTTTATAAAAAATATTTTGAAAAATTGTTACATTTTCAAAAAATAAAAAATTAAATGATCATGAAAATTTTAATAATTGAGTACAATTAAATCGCTTTTAATTTTGTAAAATTAAAAAATTATAAAATGATTTTTTATTTTTTAAAAATTTCTTTCGTGAAATAGCTTTTAATTTTCTTTCAATTAATTTAATTTATGTTAAGTTTCATTTAACAAATAAAATTGGAATCACGTCTGGTATAAAAATGATATAACAAAAAATATAAAAATAAAGCCATATAGCTCATTAACATATCCGAAAAAACTAGGAATACCCAAAAAACTATTTAATCAATTTAAAATTAAAATAAATAAATAACATATAACATTAAAAATAGAAAAAATCTAATAAAATGGGTTAAATTGGATATCAGTTATTTTTCTATCATTCCGGATGAAATGATTTTTTTTAAATTATAAACCAAAAAAATATTAGGTAATAATACACTTTTGAATAAATATAATATCAACGCGTGTTTTAAAAAAGCAGGCAAATAAAAATTGTAAAGAGTAAGAAAATATACACGAGAATATACATGTATAATATGTGTAAGTTATATTATGTATACGAGAAATAAGTAAATTTTCAAAGTCAAAAAATAACTAATTACATTATGTGTGTAATAATAATTTATTGGACAAAGTACTATAAGTACACTTGTGTAGCTATAATACAATAAAAAATAAAACAATGCGATTCAGAAATAGAGAAATATAGGTTTAATTAAATAGAACAAAACAAAATAAATTATTCGAAAATCACCGTGTAAGTATAATAAAAAAAAGATAAAAACAAGTAGAACAAAAATTTTGAATTAAAAAGCTAATTTTATAGAAAGCTTCTGCTTTCTATAATTTTTCCCAATTCTATGAAATTCAGGATATGATTTTGTAAAAAAATGCTAACAATATAATTTTTCTTTGGTTTTTTTTTCTTTACTAAATATTAGATATAATGTATAAAAGCACCAGTATAAGAAAAAATTAAGTTATTTGAAAATAAATAGAAAAATGCTATAACAAAAATAAATTACAACTTTTCTATACAAAAATTCCGCAAAAAATAATATAAAAATTATCACAGCGAATTTAAAGGCTTAAAAAAGAAAGAAATTTTACATTTTATCAAATATATTCCGTGTTTATTCTAGAAATGTATTATTTCAACAAATGATAAATGTCTAGCTAGCAAATTAAAGCCTCTAAAATTTATTAAAAATTGCTTTATATCTTTGTCCGATTTGACCAATTTAAAAATTGTTATACAGCAAAATAGGTAAAAAAAGATCGCATGAGCTGAGTTAAACTTGTAAAATGTATTTCAAAATTTTAAAAGAAAAAGCACTGAAATAATTTACTTAAAAATAAAACAATAATCCAATAAAACAAAGCTGATCTGCTGCAGACATTCAATAGTTTTACAACGATAAATTATTTCCAATAATTAAATAAAAATTTTATGAGTCCAATCGAAACATTCAACGCGAAAACAGTGGTGCCAAACGCAACAATGCGAGAGGAAATTTTATGTCGCTGCCTAAAAAATTCATAAATTAGGTGTTTAAGTCTGATTGTAACTTTTTTAAATCAATATAAAAAACATCACTTACTCCGTTGAATTGTGGCTGTGGAAATAATCCACTATGGTCTCGCACATGTACTGACCGTCAAGTCCGTGACAAGGTACCGCGTTTAAAAGGGCCATCGCTAGCGAAAATGTTAACAAATACTTTCCAAATAGCTCCACTACCAACGGAATCCAATACGGAATCCAATCGAATCGTGGCGTAATATCCATCAAATCAATCATATAAAGCGGCTAAAATATATTTTGTATTTAATATTTACCAAATAAATTTTAAAGGTAATATATAAATATTATTTTCACATGTTAATTTACAATTAGATTTTCCAATTTAAGATTACTATGTTTAAATGGTTTAATTTTAAAAACAAATATTTTACCTCGCTTAAAAATCCCACAAAAAGTACAGGTCGACTACGATTTTTCATTTCAAAACGCAATAACGCTGTACCGTTGAAGAGGGCCGGTGTCACACAAACGTATCCAGTTGGTGTTTTCTGAAAAATTTTACATTAAAAACAATTAAAAAGTTCAAAACCTAAATGAATGAAACTTACTCTAACGTTTAATTTTTCATCTATTTGTTCACAAGCAGCGTGCTCTGTGATTTGTCTGGCAGGAAGACAAGCATGTCGTACAACTTTTTCAAGAAGTTCGTGCTTAGGCCTTTTTACATTTTGGAATGCGTTTTTTGTATTAGTCGAAGTTTTCAAGGGAAGGTTCGAAGAAGACGGTGATTGTACAAACAAATCCTGATTATTGACTGGCAACTGTTTCGGCTTATTATTTTCTTTTGAAATTTGTTGAACTTCAGCTAGAACTTGATCTATAGTATGCGAACGTTTTTGACGATTCAATCCGAGCGAATCGGCAAATTTCGGAGCGGCACTTGTTGGTTGCCTTTTCAAATTCGGCGCATTATTTACAGAATCGATGGGAAACTTTAATAGGTTACGATGGGTCACTTTCTTTTCTTTATTTTCTTTCATATCAAGATCAATAAGACTGTTCAAATAAGTATTCTCGCTAACAGCTTCGTTCTTTTTTGTCTTGTAATTCAAATTAGAAAGGTTTGCGACTTCGTAGTCATGATGCGGAACACGATTTGCACGACCAGCCGGACCACGTTGTTTCGGGTCTTGTAGAATCTTATCATCATCAATATTGGTTCGAATGGTCTCTGAAGCATATGAATTCTTGGATACATCTTTTGGTGACTTGAAAAGCTGATCTAAGGTGGGATAATAGCGAAAACAAATATGTGAAGGAGTCACATTGCCAAACTCAGCGCAGCACTGGACTTCACCACTTTCCGCCACATCGCGGACATTAGCCTGCAATGCTGTTAGAGGCCGCACTTTCGCGTATTGAACTAAATAACCTCCGGTAGCCGCAGCCGTAACAGTAGCACTTGTGAAAGGGCCTTGTGCTGCAGCTGCTGCCGCACCAGCGATTTGCCGGTTATGCATCTGCTTCAAGCATTGAGTCCATTCAGTGGATTTGCTTACACGGCATTGGTTAATTTGAGTGACAATATGTCCGGGTTGAAAGCCGTTCGGCCCATAGAGACCCGATTTTTCGCTTACGTCTAAAATGTTAAAAATTTTTCTTCTACATACATAGCATGAGGAAAGTTTCGGCATTTTTTTAACTTCAATAACAAATTTTTAACATTTTTGTGATTTTTATTTTATTTTTCAATTTTTTATTATTTTTTACATACATGGGAGGAAAGTTCTTCGACTATTTTTCAAATATAATTTACGTATCGTTTTTAGCATTTCGTACTATTTTTGCACAGTCTATATTGAAGCGCGAAAAATTCTTTTGTTTTTTATGTATTTATTCTGTATTAAATAAAGAAATAATAAATAAAATCGCTAGTGCAATAACAAGATAAGCTTTTGAAAAACGAACCCGTAATAACGACTCCTTTGCCAGACTCATAAAAAGGCACAAAGAAAATTGGTGCAAACCAGACGATAAGCATACCCACCAATGCTAAAATAATATTGTGCCATATTCCAGCCGTAAATATTCTCAACTTTTGTGCACTAGTTGATCGACTCAATTCACCCGTCTCAAGCTCTGTGAACGCACCCGGATAAACGCCAAAAAGGAAGATTCCAAATCCATTAAGACGTACATTGGCATTAAGCGCCGCAATGGCATGACCCAACTATATTATTAAAAAATAATCGATTTCTCATATAATTATGTAAATCAAATAAGACTATATTTTAAAGTTGTAATACCTCATGAAAAACTCCTGCAAGAACTAGCACAAACATAAAAAGCGGTAAATGGGACCAAGGAATATTAACGCCGGGAATCACGGGAGTAATACCAGCTGAAAGAAAAATTATGAAAATATTGTTGTTAATAAAATTAGAAATTTTGACAATAATTCTTGACTTAAAAAACTCCCACTTTGAACATGTTCCTGTAACGGAATATAGAACAGCGAATGATCCGCATTGAAATCGGACATGGCCATTTTAAAATTAACATTTTCCTGTTCTAGCGGAGCTAAAGTCGCTGACGGAGTGGGCAAAAAGGCTGCCGCCAAAGGATGAAGTCCTCCGCCGCTAACGCCAAATTCGGAAGATTCGATTCGCCATCGCAGAAAGCGAGCCACATTGCTCAATTCGATGGCCAATAGCCAGGTAAGATAAATGGGCGTCACCGCAAAGCATGCCAATCCTACGAGCGTGCCCGCCGAAAACCAGCCCAGTAGGACTCGAAGAACGCGCTGTCGTGTCGTCGGCGAGCTCCATGCATCATACATAAACGACAGCGGAACATAACCGCCATCATGATCCACATGATTCACGTAAAATCGGATCTATATGTTTTTTAATGATCTTTGCAATTAGAAAATGTTAATTTACGTAAAAAATTTTTTAGTATTCCCATCATTTCTTGTAATTACCAGGAAATCTTTTTAATTAAATGTACCTGAAATGGCATGACGGAAAAACCGCAGCGTTCTATGAATGTCAAATACTTTTCATTTTGCGTTGTGCGCAAACAAAAATCAAGCAAAAACAAAACACTCCAAAACAAAAAGAACAAACTTAGAGCCGTTGTAATCAACATTAAAAAGTTGGAATAACTGGCCTTAAAATTAAATCGAATGGCATAATCCACGAGTTCTGTAACATATCAAATCAAATGTAGTTTTAAGTAGCAAAAGATTAAAAAGAAGAGATAAAATTTATGTTATTTACCGAAAAACATGTCGATCTTGAATAAATTCCGAGCTTTTTAATAATTTATTTATTATACAAATTAAAATAAAAATGGCAGATTCTTTAAAATATTTTTTTAAATAAAAAAATTAGTTTTATATAAAATATTAAAAATATTTAATGATTCCAGGTAAATATTAACTTATCTTAAAAATGTATAAAAATTGTTTTATATAAAAAAATTAGTTTTTTTCCCGTATTAGTAACACAGCTAATATAATAAAAACATTTTAAAAAACGTGAATGAGTGAAATATAAGTGTCTTGAATATATACTAGGATAAGTCCTCTTCATCTTCTTCTTCATAATTCGCCTCATCTGTCGGCAAAAGAAACTTTTGGGAGGCACTGTCTTCGATATCGCCGCGTCGATTAACGGCAGCAGCATCGCGATAACGTCGCAGACGAACAGTAAGTACAGCGACTTCTGTGAAAAGCGTAACGCAAATCACGAACAAAACGCCGATTATGACTATAAATTTAAAAAGAAATCTTGTTATAATCAATGCGAAAATATACGTAAATAAAAAACATACTGATAATTTTTTTCATTCATAATTTTAAAAAATTATTTAAAGTACTAACAATAATAAGATCGAACGTCGAACTCATACCAGTTGTAAAGTCTGCACTCTTCCGCCCAATTAAGCGGAATAACTGCTCTACGAACCTCCTCTAACAGACTCAAAAAACAGGGCGCCCTACAATTTGGAATGTTTAATTCCCATAAGTCGGCACCATTAGTTTCGTTCTTATAAAATAACTAAAAAAAATCAATGTGACAATTATTTTTTACTTAAAAAAATTTTTAATAGCAAAAAATATGTTAATTTGTAAGTCTAGTCTACTTTGATAAAATGCTGTCCATCGGTGTCTCGATGCAACTCGATGAGAACGAGCGTAGCGTAATGAGGAAAAATCTTTGGCTGAACCCCAAATGCTGACAAAATTCCAGCGACGGAAGTATCGTGTGCCGAATAAGCGAAAAGCTTTTCACGCTTGTCATTTATCCCACTAACAACATTCTTCATACGATTGAGAATTTCAATAAAAAATGGGCCTAAACAAAAACCTTTTATAAAAAATATTTTTTTAAGTTTTTTACTTTTTTATCTAAAAAGCTAAATAACATTCAAAAATAAATGTTTAAAGATAAATATTTAATAAAAAAATTTTTACCAGCACGAAGTCGGGTCATAAGATCCGATCCATAGAGATAGTGGCAACTAATGTTGTAAATCTCCCAAATTTCCTGTCGAATGCTCTCATTCACCCAATCCGGGAAAGTATGTTCCTCGAGGTGATTAAACTAAAATTAAAATTTAAAAAAGAATTCAAAAACAAAATAAGTTACTAAAACCTCAGAATTTAGTGGATCAAATACTTTCCAAACATCTTTCAACGCCATAGGAATCTTGCCAAAACCAGACTTCTCGCCTAAATAGCGAAGAATTCCAGCATTAGAACGTTCAATTTCTTTAACCTCTTCAGAAGAATATAGACGTTGCTCTTCCGCGTTCGCTGTAGGACAGTCTACATTATCGAATAGGATCTTAAAAATTTTATGAAATTGCGGAAAAATACAATCTAATTATTTTTTAATTTTACAAATATTCTTTACCAATTTTAACTGGAGTAAAAATACCTTATCTGTATGTTTCGGCAATGTATGGATGGGAATTGGACGCCATTTTAAATCGGTAGTAAACATCTCCTTTTTAGTGGGCGAGAAAAGTCCGGCTGCATTAGCTTGTGCGGATGCCAAAGTTCGATTATAGTCGGAACTACGAAAGTAGACCTCAAATGGAGAGTAAGTTGTGGCAAGAAAACCATCATACCGAGCGCGCAGATACTTGCCGAGCAGATATTGTTGTGCCATGCCCTTAGTGGTCAACTCGCCTAAACCTATTGCCCATGTACTAATATTGTTTTTTGTATCCGATGGAATCAGTATACTCGGCGTACGATCGCCGTGTCTCCAAACCTAAAAATAAAAAATTAACTAAATAGATGAATAAATATCTTTTAAATTGGCTTTTGCATAAGTAAATTATTGAATTTCATTATAATTCGAATAAAACTAACAACGTGAACGAAGATGAGTGAGTTGATATCGGCATGTGGATTTGCAATTTGTTCGCCGCTGATTAAAAATGTTTGAAAACTCAAAAGAGCCCCAACAAAAAGAAATCTCGAAGCTGACATCGGAAATATTAATGATGAATTTGTTCTTTTGTTGAAAAAAATTTTTTCAAAGAAGAAAAATCATTTCAAGAAATTAAAAGCGCTAATTTAAATAATAAAAAAATCACACATATTTGCAACAATTTATTTAACTTACAATAATTCTTATGCAATTATACAAAAGTGCATAATCTGCTTTTACTTTAGAGAAATTGTTTTCTTTTGTATTGATTTTTTTGTATTATTCTGGTTAATATTTGAGTACTCGAAAGAAAAATCAGTTAAAAAGCTAAAATATTTTATATACATATCAATACCATTAAAATCCTCGTGATTCGTCCGAATATGCATTTATTTTTTTTCGGAATCCCTTACAGGAACTTTTATGACCCTTTGTGTGATAGTGCTTCTATATAAAAAAATGGTGAAAATCCCTGCTTTCATTTCGTTTTGCGAAATTCAAATTTGAAATTGAAAAGATTGAAATCAGGTTTTCGGAAATTCACATTTTTTACTTTTCTATATTTTAATTTAAAACAAGGGCTAGTAGTTTTAGTTTGTTTGGTATATGTATAGTTTTTATATGTATAGTTTTAGTTTAGTTTTAATACATTGTAATTTGTTTTGCATATACAATTTCAGTTTATTTATATATACATTTATATACTCGTTTAGTGACTAAACAATATAAACTTTATTTTTAAAATCCATTTTAAAAAACTTTTTTTAATTTTTCAGGTGTTAAGATGAAAAATTCTTTTTATTTAAAATTTGGACACAACGAATTTTTCAAATAATTCAAGAATTATTTTTCGGATTCGATTCGCAAAATATAAAAAAAGTATTTCACCCCAGAAAAAATTTAGTTTAAGGATAAAACAAATATTTTTTAAAAACAATGATATTATATGTATAAAATATTTTACCGGCGCATTTAAGATTTTGACTAAACGTACTAAAATTATATTATGAACATAGATTTGAATTGGGCGAATTTTGTTTATCCTAAGAAAAACAAATATTTGAATTTTCAATTTTTCTAAAATTAGAAATAATTGGAAATAACAATTAAAAACGTAGGAATTTTTAAACTTGATAATTTTCGGACAAAACAAATCCAATTTCATTTTTAAAATTTAATAATTTTCTCTAAAACAAATAATAAAAAATAAATGATAATAAATAAATTTTTTTTTAAATTTTGAGTTTTTAAAAAAAATGAAACACGTATATACAATAAAAATCTGTAAAAATATACATGTATACCGGATTCTAAGGATTAAAAATAATTAAATAGAAAATGTACAAATTTTCAATATTCTGTTTTTCAAACATTCAAAAAGAAAACAACTCATTAAAATTCAATAATAAATCATATTATTTGAATATAAGTGGATATTTAATCAAATTGGGCAAATCATTTTAAAAAATGTTGAAACAAATGTATTAAATTATTTGACTCAAATTCTTAAAAATGTTCCTGATAATTAACACTACATATTACTCAATAATTCTCAATTTGATTCGTCAATAATAAATAATTAGTGGAAAGATTTTTGACATTTTGGATTTTTTTAAATAAGAACAGCGAAGAAAAAACGAGAGGTAAAATTGGCTGTATACACAAAAAATTATTAGTAGAACTTTTTTCAAATAAAGTAATAATTTTAAGTCTTTTAGAAAATAAAAATATAAGAGCAAAAATGATTCAAGCAAATGTGATTTTTCGTTTTAGCAAGAGTCCAAAAAATTTTGCAGATGAGAAATGATCTCTGCTTAATTAAAAGAATATAATTTTCTCCACAAAAATATCAGTAAATATAAAAAGATAAATATAAAAAGTTTTGAATATAATTTAACGACATCAATAACAAAATAAAGAGAAAAATTATGGCAAAATTGGTACGTTTTATTTGGATAAAAATGGAAAATTTTTAGATTTATCCAATCTTTAAACTTTTATATTTAGAGAACTAATAATCGGTCTTAACTTGTTAGCAAATTAAGATCTAGCGGAATCGGGCTGATGTTGTTGTCGTTGTTGAAGCTGATGCGATTGTTGCTGGGAGGCTTGAGCGGAGGCTACTGCCGCAAACGCACCAAAATCTGTAATTCCGCCGGTGGCGCCGGCGCCGATTTGCGCGGCGCGACAAATGCAATTCGCATCTCGTGCCTTTAACAATGCCGCAAGTCGTTCAATTTCACGGACTAGCACGAGATTTCGCGTTTGCATCGAATTGTTTTCTTGTTCTAGTTCTTGTACGCGTTCAATCATCTCATCGTGCTCCTCCTTCTTTCGTTTTCGATAGCGAACGGCGGCCGCCTTGTTGCGCTCAAGTATCGTCGAGCGTCGCTCGTCCGGGCCCATATCGTTGTTCATCGAACGCCGGCCACGTCCACCTCGCGTCGACGTCACTTGTGTTTCAATACATCTGAAAAACAAACAATTTATACAAGAATACATGTTTTTTTAATAATAATAGGCAAGACGAAAAATTCCATAAAAATAAAATGCAACCACCAACCCATTTCCAGCAATTCCATGATTGTAGCGTGTATACTTTCGAGGTTTGTCCTTTTGCGTCCCCTTACCGGCTTTGCTCCCAGTTTGACTATGGTGATTTTGTTGTTGGGGCGTGTGTTGGGAAGACTCATGAGTGTCCGTTATAGACCCACCACTGCTAAACGCAGATGAATGCTCGTCAGCCGAGTAAAAGCCACCCTGACTGCTCTAAGACATAATAGAAATATCCATTATAAATTCACCTTGTAAAGTATTTAATCAAAACATAAATATTTAAAAAAAACCTGGTCTTGTTGAAGATGTTTATTGAGTTGTGGTTTCACATCGATGATAGCGTCGTAATTATCACTACCAATAGATGGCACCGACGAAACGGAGGAGTTGTAAGACTCCAAAAACGAAGCAGAAGAGAGCTCACAGACATTGGTTGCCGTCCTACAATTTGTTAGAAGATTCGTAGCGCTCGATGTCTTTTTCAATCTGAAGAGGTCCCAAATATCACTATTTAGATACATGTGAATAATTAAAATAGTTAAAAAATTAAAAAACAAATCAATCAAAACAAACTCATGTTTATTTTATCATTGTATGAATTTATTCCACTATAGCGTTAGAACATACATAAAATGACTCATAAGAACATACTCAATCAAATTAATCCTGCTTGTAAGTCCTGGATCTCCTCCACCGACGAGCTCATTGCTATTGTGAGCGGTGTTGACGCGAGGTGAAATGCCAGCGCTACGGGGATGCGCGCCAGTGCCAAAGTGCGAATTTGTTGCAATAACGGAGGATGAGGGCACGGTGAATGAGTTAGAAGAAGTATCGGAAGAGGATAAAGGCGTTGAAGAGAACGAGGCGGCTGCAACTGCCGCGGCCGCCGACGAATGCAAGGCCATTAAAGTTTCGGGCGAAATTCGAGGCATTATTGATGACGTCGTCGCCATCGAAGTTTGATTCTGGTGTTGTTGGAGAAAGGCGGAGGCCACTGTTGTCGCAACCGCCGCTGCCAGATTTGATTGAGAAAGTGAGGAATCTTCAAAATATAAATTAATTCAAAGCTGAAAATTTGGTAAAAAAAACAAAAATAACATACTTAAAGAAGTGCTGGGAAATTGAAAATCAGCCAACGATGTAGACAAACTCGTCGTATTCGTGTCAATGGATAGAGAGTCAGAAAAGTTTGTGTTTTTAGTGTTCGATGTAATCGTCGCTATAGACCCCATCGATCCTTCAGGTGTGCGTGAGGTAGATGGCATTGCAGACGAAATTAACGATATGCCACCAGCCGACGACATGCTGCTCAGTTTTGAATCAGAAAAAATATTATTGCTATGCATCGAGACGGCTGCCAGCTGATTGCCATAAGCAGCGGCGGCTGCCTGAATGAGATGTTGCGCGGAAAGCAACGGTGAACGATAGGCTGCTGATGACGTTACAGTTTCAGAAGCTTCGGAGGATGGTGTTGCGGCAATATGTTGATAAAGGGATCGGTTGAATTCTACATCAATAACTCCGTCAATTACATCAGCGGTTCGTGGTTCACATTTAGAATCATCACGGTTTTCACGAAGCTAAACAATAAAATATTTACTTTTTAAAAAAACTCAGCTAAAATAATTCAGCTAAACAATGTGAAAGAATTTTATAATGCAAGAAAAAAGCATAAGAATTCATTTTAATATTATACATTTTAAATATTAAAAATGTTTAAATTCATAACAGATATGTCCAACAGACCTTTCTCGACATGTTAATGGTTTTGCGTAGCTCGTCCTCAAAGTCCGCTGAGAGAACATTAATATTGGAGAAAATACCCGGAGATTGTGAAGATATTGAAGGCAATTTAAGCATTGACGGTAAAGTGGCTTGATGACCGCCTATGCTTGTCGCAATAGACTGCGACACGTCCTCGAAACCCACGCCATCAGATGCCGACGGCGCTATTTGTACCTGAATCTGCCGGAGTTGTTGTGATGACTGGTCGGACGGAGATTCCTGATTGATTTGCATGTTCGCCTCTCGAAACTTTAATTCGAACGGGTTTACGTTCAGGCATTTCTGAATTATTTCGGCAGTAGACGGTACGTCTAAAAAGTTATTAAAATTAAATTAAATTTTAAAATTATAAAAATAAATATTGTCTTCTGTGATATATTTTTTAACACTTTTAAACTAAATTACATAAAATAATAGAAAATTAAGATTAAAAAATTGAATCCAAAACTTACGAGGTTCGGTAGGTGTTAGTGTGTTTAAAAACCAATCTAACATACTACTACTCATTTTCGGTACTGAAAAAATTCAATACCAAAATAATGATAATGCTAATGTCAATAATAACGATAATAATATAGTAATGGTAAACTCATTTCTTTTAAAAATTTTCTAAACAAAATTAATAAATAATGAAGATATAAATACCTTCGTGAAAATAAATCATTTTAGTTAGCAAAATTGCAAATTGGAAAAATTATGTAAAAAATTTGGCCACAATTTTTAGTCGGCTAGCCAAAGCCCATTATTATTTATTATATAAATATAAATCTCTGTATATGTAAAAGATTTATGTATGCGCTACTGGTAATAATGTATTAATACTGAAAAGAATGGCAAATAGCTAAAAAAATTAGATAAATTATGTTCATTTTTTTCGAACGGTTTTATGAAAAAAAAATTTTTAGCATAAATTTCACATTTTTTAATTCTTTACAATCGAACAAAACCATTAAGGCAATACGATTTTCAAAGATCGATCCCTCCTCTCATAATAATAATATTCTCGCACATTTTTTAAACACGTACACATATATTTATACCATTTATACATAAATACATACGTAAATACTCTTCACACGTAAAAAACACGATAATAAACATTGTTCGAAAAAGCTTTAGTTTAAAACAAAAATGGAACTGATTCATTAAAAAATAGGAAACGAGGAAAAAAACGATGGAAAAAAATTGAAATTGTAAGGAATATTTTGAAAAAAATCATTTTATTGATTATTATTTCAAATATTTTTTTCTTTGGAATATATTCCAGTAAAGATGGGGAAGATATGAACAAAAAAATTTGTATTAGTACAAACAAAAATATTACTTAATCATAATATTATCATAAAAATAAAGGTCCGAAAATTTTAAGAAAAAAAATATGATAAGACAATAATTATGTTATTCAAAATTTGGTAATTAATAAAGTATGGTAAATAAAATGTGTATAAATATGTAGTTTCTGAGAAAAATTCAACCAAAACAAAGCTGTATTCATAAAAAAGTCGATAATTTTTTGTAGACAAAAAGATTGAGAAAATTATTAATTTTCTTCAAAAAAATCAGATTTAAGCAATTTGCAGAGTCTTCAAACTCGATTCAACTAATTATTAACATTTATTATATATGCTATAATACAACGTAGCATATAAAATACATGAAACACTCCCATTGAAAGTTAAATGTGTCAAAAACGATGAAACTCATAAAACAACAAAATGTAGAAACAAAACTGGCAAAAATGAAATTTTTTGAAGAAAAATGCGTAAGCAGTTTGATATCAAAAAGTAAAAAATTTTTTCACAAATATGTAATAACATACCAAGTTTATTTAACTGTGAAATATATAACAAATAACAAGATAACATATAAGCTAACAATCAATTTTGGTATATATATATATATATATATATATATATATATATATATATATATATATATATATATATATATATATATATATATATATATATATATATATATATATATATATATATATATATATATATATATATATATATATATATATATATATATATATATATATATATATATATATATATATATATATATATATATATATATATATATATATATATATATATATATATATATATATATATATATATATATATATATATATATATATATATATATATATATATATATATATATATATATATATATATATATATATATATATATATATATATAATATTATTCAATTAATTATTACCTAGAAAAATCGAATAAATTTCCATTAATGCTCTTATTAAGATTAATAAATTCATTAAAAATTATTACGTAGAATTTAATTTCCATTTAATGAGAAAAAATTATTATTACCACTATTACATTAATCGATGCATACACATTCATTTTCATTTTAACGACCAACAAGTATTATAATATAATATTATTTTCCTTTCATAGCACATTAATGAACCTCCTGCATTTATTTTTATGTATGTTTATATGCTTGTATGCATATGTCAAAATCAGTAGATTTTACTCGTATGCAAATTTTTCCCTACTCACATGCAAGTGTTATGTTATTTAACGCAATTTCCTTTCATTTTAAATTTTTTAAATAATCTTTTGATTAATGCCAATCAACAAGAAAAGAATTTGTTTAAAAAATTTTTGGCCAACGTGATACAGCGTGAGAAAGAAATTTGCATGAAAGGAAAATACTTTCAATGTTTTCTTTAATTAACCGAAGATTTATTATAGGTCTAATTTGTATTAAAAAGATTAATTTAAAGTTAAAATAAAAATTATATAATATAGATAAAAAATAATAGAAATTAATTTTCAATAAAACTCTAAATTTTGAACAAATGAACAAAAAAATCTGTTACAATGTTGAAAATTATTAAATAGTTGTTATAAACTGTTGCCATAAGACCACTTTTTGGCCACTTAGAATCTTGCGCCCACAAGAAATATATTCACAAACCGGTGAAAAAAGAGAAAAGTGCCGGAAAAAAGTCTCGTGCCAAAATCATTCCCAAATACACTAGTAACATAGAAACATTACTAACCACCGATAACAATATTAGTCGTAAATAATTCAAGGAGAGTTTAAAAATATAGGAAAAAACATTTATTCATTAATGTTCATATTTAACTGAGTGTAAATTTGGGATTTAATATAAACAAATATAAAGGCAAATAAATGAAATCGAAAATGAGTTTTAAAAACTTTTACAATAATTATAATCGAATTAAAAATTTAAAAAAACATGGATGATTAACATTAATAGTTATAAAACTTTGAATTAAATAAAATATATAACAAATAAACGAAAATGAATTGTTTGAAACCACGAACTTTGAAAGGCGATGGTTTTAATTGCCAAACATTGTCTGCATCGTTAACGGTCTATTTTCAATTATATATTATATAAAAGCACTTAAGCATGAAATATGTAGAATTAATTTATGGATAAAAAATGAGCTTATAACTGGCCTGAAAATGAATATAAAATGATCGTTGAACTTTAAATAATATTTGGAAGATAAAAAGAAATTGAGAAAATTGGTAAAACGAAATAAAGAACTAAATTTTGGTTATAACCTAAGCGCTTAAACCATATCTTAATATTCAGTTTTCGTTCAGAATAATAACTCACAATCTCATCGCTTATACATAAATTTTACCAAATTTCGTCTAGCTTCCGTTCTCATTCATACATAAATATTTGCCATTGTTCCGTTTTTTTTTCAATTTTTTCGAGCTTTAGGCTTTAGTATTTTATTGCCAACGTGCTTATCGTTTATTTAGTTTATACAAAGTATAAATAGTTACGCTTATAATATTGACGTTCACACCCATAAATCATGAAAAGAACAAAAAATAGAAAAAAACACATGGAAATTGTAAAAGATTGCGTTCGCTATTCCTGGCGTCCGTTATTTCTATTTGCTTACTATGTCATTTTGCCTACTCCCAGTCATCAGTTACTATTTCTCGTTTTCTTCTCTTTTATTGTCGTCGCCGCAAATATTGTTCATTTCTTTTCAATTTTTTCCTCAAAGTGCAAACGGAAAAGAAAATAGAACGCGCTGAAAACATTATTTGACAAGAAAGTTTTTTTTAATCTTTGCCGTAAAAGTATAAAATTTATGCCGTCGAGTCTAAGCGTTTTGTTATACATAATAATAGTTCGTTTGTTCGTTTATGTTGAATATGCTATTCAATTAAATTGCAAATAAAAAACCTTTAAATTTGTAATTTAACACGAAATGATAAATGGAAAAAATAAAAGAAAAAATGAATAAAAAAAGACAGAAAGAAAGACCAAGTAAAGACTCGAAAAAATTGTTACATAGTCATGTAAACGTGCCCCGCAAGTTTTGTAGCATCCTCGCTTTTTCCATTTCTCTAGCCTACTCACTTTTCCTTTACCTACAGCAGACAAAGATCTCGATGGGAATACTAAAAGCAGAATGCACCGGCACACAAACAGTTAAACTGCCCTTCCAATGATACATCTTGTCACATAATTTTTTCAACTTTATCCAATCATCCCTTCATGTCCCCTATCTTCTTTTTTGTTCATCCATCAAAATTTTAAAACAAAAAAAGGAGAAACAATGAAAAATGGAAATTTCCCGCTTTCACTCATACTCACATAAATTTATAATTCGACGTCGCTTTTCGCTATATTCTCATAAAAAAATTCCCTTTAAAAAATTTATTCAAAAACGAAAAAACTTTTGTTCACAACGACAATCCTTATACAAGCAAAAGCATTAAGGCAACTAAAATAATACTTAATAAGTTAATATTTTTCCTATCATCATAAAGTCATTTATACAAAAACTATTGACAAAATGCGAACAATGTAGTGAATTATTACCAATTTACTAAAGACCGAACATAATGAACGGAAAAAATTGAAGCAAGACAATAATTAATTATCGATATTTAAAGCATAAATATTAATAGAAAAAATTATGACAAATAAGAATTTTTTTTATTTTTAATAAAATTAAAATGCGGAAATTAAAATGCTTTATTCGAAATTATTTCATCAACATCTTTTCTCTTTTCATCTTAACACAAAAATCGATGTCTTATTAATCAAATAAAAAACAATTTTGAGTAACTTTTTTAAAGTAAAAATTAAGAAATTACCACCGGTGGAATCTGTGTCATTGTTGAGAAATCGGATGGCACTTGTCGATGGCGAAATTGTGTCCGGGATCTGTGGCGTTTCCAGACTCATTGCGTCAAAAAAGCGAGCCCTAAAATATTGTAATTCACATTGAAGTAAATTCGAGTAAAAACCACATGATAATGAAGGATTGAAATTTCGTTCAATCGATTCGGCATATCTTTTGAAAGTGAAATTTTTGAAATTCTTTTTTCTTTCTTTTTTACTTTCTGTCACAAAATAATAAAAAATAGCTTAAAAAATCAAATAGTGTAAAAATAGCAACGAAAAGAAACATTTTACAACGATTTCGTCTAAATCGAAAATAGATAGAATTTGCGGTTTGTGAAGCACTTTTATTCGCAATTTTTGAAACAACAACAATATCATAGAACAAGTAGATATGAGGAGACAAAAAATAAAAAATAACGAATTTGCTGAGATTTTGTTTATTTTATGGAATTATGGAATATAAGGAAAACAAAAGGCAAATTATTATTTTTTTAAAACTAACAATCAAACACTTAATTAAAAATTGCCAGTCTATAAAGGCATAAATTTGTGAATTAACAATTGAAAAAATTAATGAGTTTGATGGGCCGGTGCTAAAAGTTGCTCCATCTGTTCTCTCATCATTTACATAGAATAAGCACGCTCCTCGTCATCGGGCACGCGAACGTCGTCAATTTTCAGGATCATGCGTACCACCTTAAATAGTAATTTATGTCAATGACAATTTATTTATACATATTTATGTGAGAGAATTTTAAACGCAATAAAACTTTTATTAATAATTGATAAAAAGTACTAGGTTAATTTAAAGAGGCAAAAACAATATAAAATATCTTTATAATTAAATATAATTGTAATTCTATAAATCTCAAAAAAATATGAACTAGTATCACCTGTGTGGCAAGTGAAATTTGCTCCTTCTTGGAAAGAAGAGTCTCGATAATGCCTTGTTCTTTCATATCGTTAGTGCCGATCTGCATGCAATCCACGCCGAGTTGTGAATTCTTCTCCGTGATCTGCTTTGCCTTCAGCTGCGTTAGCGTATCAATAGCTGGTAGGCCGGAATTCTCTGCTAATGCAGTTGGAATGCTTTCGAGCGCTTCAGCATACGCTCTAAATGCGTACTGTTCAATGCCTTCAATCTATAAAATGGACATAAATGCATTAATCAAGTTCTAAAAAAAGGTTAAATAAATTTTCCGATAAAATTTACAAATGCAAAAAAAAGTTTATAAAAAAACATATTCGAACCAGAGCATTTTTTTTTGTTTTTCGTTTTTTTGTAAATTTTGTCTGCAACTTTTTTACTTTTTAACCAAATTGTAAAATTCTTTTTGCATTCGATTTTCAAGACTTTAGGATTTTTTTGACACCAAGCTTGACGATATTGGTTACAAGTTACGAATTTGCTAATCATTTAAACTTTTTTTACTATTTTTTCAAATAGTAGCAAAATGATTTAAATTTGTAACATAATGATGGACGCATCTTAATCATCAAGTTTATATTGAATCATTTTGACATTTTGGTTCTAAATGAAAATAAAATTAGTCATAATAGACATTATTTAACCTATTAAATGAAATTTTAGCAAAATTCAGATTGAAAAATTGAGTCAATTTTAAGTCAATTCATCCATTTTTCATCTTTAAAAATAATGCCAAAAAAAGTTCAAATGAATATAAATCGAAACCAATACGGACAAGTTTGATGGTAAAGCCTTAGAAATCGAATAAAAAAAAATTTACAATTTGGTTAAAAAGCAAAAAAGTTATAACAAAAATACAATCGGGGATAAAATTGCGCCACCCTGTAGGAATTTTTGTGAATAAAGAATAAAAAACCCATGTCCACGTTTATCATGTCGCTGTAGTAGTTTCGAATGGGTTAAAAATAATTGAGTAAAATTCAAAAAACCTTATCGGCCTCTTCAGCAACTGCAATTGCAGCAGCCAATTCGGCAGCGCCACCGCCATATACGATGTGTGGGTCGCGGATGAGATTGCGCACCACGCAGAACGCATCGTGAAGCGAGCGTTTTGTCTCTTCAATCACCTAAATTAAACAAAATAATTTGGCACTTTTAATAATAAAAAAACAAATTCCCAATATTTGAAACTTCTCAATCATTTATAAATTCATTTCAAACAAACTATTCTCAATAGTTAGCCATAAAAATTAAACGTCAAAAAATTAAATAAGCATAAGTGCCAGAAAAAAGCAATAAGAATAAAATGAAAAGCGATAGGTGCTTATTTAATTTTCTTCCAATTCGAAAATTAGACAAGAATTGCTATAAAAAGGTAAAATTTTGATCAATTTTATTTTTTTATTTAAAGTTTTTTTTCTTTGAAAAAAATC
Organism: Bradynema listronoti; assembly: GCA_024678965.1. Taxonomy (NCBI): domain Eukaryota; kingdom Metazoa; phylum Nematoda; class Chromadorea; order Rhabditida; family Allantonematidae; genus Bradynema; species Bradynema listronoti. The sequence goes on from JANLNO010000003.1 coordinate 3,544,736, forward strand.
CGTTGAGAATTTTGATTTTTTACTTTCATTAAAAAAATCCTTTAAAACTTCTTGTTTTTATTTGTTTTTAACAAAGTCCAAAAATCAAGACTAAAATCCAAAATTTAAATAATTTTTAAATTGACACTTATGACATAGATTAAAAAGTTTTAATAAAAATGATAAACTAACTTAAATAAATAATGGAAAGTTCAGCTTTTTAAAAAGTTTACAATGTTTTTAATCAATGCTAAAATATACGTTAGTCACAAGAAATTTTTATATATAAACATGTTACATACCAATTTGTTACCACCACGAATCATTACGGTAACAGCGCGATTGTTGGGACATTGCTCAATGCAAAGCATTTGCTCATTATCTGTACCAAATTTTAGTTCACGCACCACACCTGCTGTACCCAATTTAGCTGGTGCAAGCTCGGAGAAACGAGGCACGATGCGACCATTAGTGGCAATAGCAATCAGCTCGATTTCCGGTCCACCAACCCAACGAACCGCAGGAAGATTGTGATGATAAAGCAGATGATTGGCCTCATCGTCAAAACCCCACTGACAGATAGCTAATGTTGCGCCACTCTCTTTCACCTAAAGATTCATTTCAGAAAATATTGTTTTATCCAAAAAATAATACAAAAATCAAAATAAAGACCGTACTTCGCGAATCATTGTCTCGAATGTTTCCATTTCGTATTTTTGCAACTGTTTAAAGTCCTCCGTCGACGAAATGTCCAATTTATGCTTGGTCTTCGGCTTCGGTGGCTCAAACGGGCAAGTCAAAATAGCAATTTTTGCGTTCTCCAAACGACGCGGCATTTGCGGATGGCTAAGTGTTTTATCGATAACGACGCCTTTGACAAGAACGGTGTCTTCCATAAGGCCACCCACCTTACCGATGACCTTAATCAATTCAAAGTTGACGTCTTTTTTATCCATGTCGGCGACGTTCAAAACTGCGTCAACGGCAATTTCGGCTAGCTGACGAAGACATTTGCTGACGCTAAATAGTTTAATTAAATCATAATATGTGTTTTATACAAGATGTTTTAAGTTGTGAGGTAACTTACATTTTAGATCCCAATGATGTCATTGCGCATTTTATAAGCGCGTCGCGATCGTTTATCGGAAAATCAGTTGCAATAGAGTTCAACTTTTCTAATGTCTTTTTGCAAGCTAAATCAAAGCCATCCGCAATTTTCATTGGATGAATGCCTTTATCCAACAAAGCTTCGGCATGCTCTAAAAGAGCACCAGCAAGAACTAAAAAAATAAACAAATGTAGATAAAAATTTTTTTATAATTTTAAAGCATAGCAAACACTTATTAAATTTAATTTTTGAAGTTACAAAAAATTTTGATGTATTGATTTACATTTGCATATGTATATAAAAATGCGTAAATAAAAAAACGAAAAATTTTCCTTTTCAATAAAAAAATTAAAAAATTAAAGTGAAAAATTAAAAAATAAAAAAAAATTATAACATTAAGTAAGCTTAGTTTTTTAGGCTACTCTTTTCTAACTCATTTTTACATATATACACAATTTCATCAGATAAATACTAAATAAAAACAATGAAAAAAATTTGAATTCATAAACGCATAATAAAAAAAATTAAATAATAAGTATGTTTAGTGAGTAAAATGGAATGTTGGACAAAAAAGAAGTAAATAGACGCATTTCTGTCCGCTTTATCCAAGTCTCTATTCATATTATATTGATTCACTTGGCATTTTTCGTGCCTAGCTCTTTCGCTCTTCCTATCCAACTTTGCTTTTTTCGTATATTCGTCTTTTTCTGAGTCAAAAAAAAGTGGCAAATTTGTTTTTTTTACGTTTTTCAGTAACTTTTAACATATATTCTAATATTTTTGGTTGTAAAAAATTTTCTTATTTCAAATTTCCCTATAAATATATTTTTAAATGATTTTCAAAATAATTTAATAAAATAAATTTAAGAAATTTCTTTTAAAGTCAATAATTTATGTAAAAAATTAATCTGTAAATTTTTATAAAAATTCAATAATTTGTTTACGTCTCTAGTTTATAAAAATTAAAAAACAATTATTAATTTTAATTTTACGAGATAATTATTTAGGTGCGAATTTTTAAACCAAATTATTCTTATTTATTGTAGAGTATTTTGATACTTAGTTTTTCTCTTTAAAAACACTAAAATCCAAGATGTTATGTTAAAAAATTTTAATATAATATAATGCAAATTGCTCAATTAAGAATCCAAATCAATTAAATATTTATATATTTATTGACTTAAATTATCTTCATTGTCTTACCATGTTTTATTGTGTAAATTGCAAAAGAAAAAAAAAGGAAAATTAGCATTTAAACAAAACAAAGCACACAAAAACAAATCAATATTAACAATTAGTGTGATATTATCACAACGATAACAAAAAATGTTTTTTTAAAGTAAAAAATGTTATAAAAAAATAAAACAAGTAATATTTTGCGTGAAATCTAAAAGTAATAAAAAAATATCGAAAACGAAATAACAAAAAAATGTTTCCATTAATAAAATTATTTAAATCATCAAATTGGCAGATTACATTCTTTTAAAGATATTAAAGCTTAGCGCAATTAGTCAAATTAATTTTGGTGCATTTCCTTGTTTAAATAAATTGAAGAAAAAATGTAAAATTTTTAAGTGGCTAAACATATAACTATTTTAACGCTTAAATAAAATTAATTAATAAAAATTATTTAAATCTAGTTTTAAAATGAAGGGTTTAATATTAGTAAATAACTAACCAACAACACCGGTAGTACCGTCGCCGATTTCGTCGTCTTGTGATTGAGAGAGCTCGACCATAAGTTTAGCAACGTGATGCTCTACGTCCATGTTCTTCATAATAGTAGCACCATCATTAGTAATAGTTACCTCGCCATCTCCGCTCACAAGCATCTTATCCAGTCCACGTGGGCCTAAAGATGTTTTCATCGTGTTGGCGACGTGACGCGCAGCAAGAATGTGGCTCTGTAAAAATAAAAAATGTTATCAAAATAATAGCAAACTTAAAACTCAAAAAATCTGTATTCAAAAACCTTTCTGTTTTGTTTGTCAATTATGTTTTTATTTTAAAATTGACCATTGTTAATAAATGCATTAATATTAATCTAAAATCATACTCAAGCAATTTTTCAAAATTTTAAAATTTGAGGAAGAGTTCAAAATAAGCAAAAATATTTCTCACAAAGCAAAATATAATACATTTAAAAAATAGAAGAAACTTTGTTTAAAATCTTCTCAAAATAAACCTTAAGCGCCTCAATGCCAGTAATGCGCTTTTGTCTCTCCTGTTCCTTGATGACAATGAACGGCTGTCCTGTTTCGTCGAACAGTAATTGAGGCGTAGCAGCCATTTTAATTGTTCAAATTTGTTTAACTTTCTAAAGAATCACAATTTAAAAAATGATGCATATAAATTAAAAATAAATGAATGAAGTAATAAGTACGTTTATGATCATAAATTTAAATAAAATCACACTCAAAAATTCTTCGTTTTGTGTAAATTTTTATTATTGACTGGTGGGATAGACGAATCAATTAAATCATGCACAAATGAAAATATTAAGAGCCAACGGTGAGAGACGTCTCACACCAAATTTCGAAAAAGAATGATAAGCAAAAAATAGAATCGTAATATTTTATCAAATGCAGGCCGATAGCATTAAAACCTATTCGATTTTAAGAAATATTTTTAAATAAAAAAAAAATGAAAAAAGGCTGCGCGTAACGAATTACAGGCACTTTTTGCTTACGAATTGCAGGTTTTGGTCATTTAACTCGTAATTTTTTTATTTTTAAAAGTATATTTTATTTTCAAAAAATATTTTCAAATCATGATCAGGACTTGCTAACAATTTAGAAAATTTCGGATAAAAATTTCAAAAAATTTTTGATTTTTTATAGTCATCGGGAAAAGTATGAAGTTTTTTTTGAAAAAGTTTTCCACGATTAAAATGGACATAATGTTTAATAGTCATAATCGTTTTTACTATAGTTTTTACTAGGATGAATCATTTTTTAAATTTATGGACAGAAGTATACATTTCTTTTCAGCCTGAAAAGTTTTGATTTACTACATCCAGTTCATGAAAAAGTGCACAAAAAACTTTAAAAAAACGTTTAAAAACCAGTTTTACACTGAAATTATTAAAAAAATTTCTTTTAAATTTTTCAGGGAAAAAATAAATTTAATTTTATTATATGGAATGAATCCCGCGTATGGACATATTCCCGGCCAGACTTTGTCTTGCGAAAGCCTGAGAATCTACTTAGTAAAAGAACCAGTTATAATCGATTCGGGCAAAGAAATTTTCCGAGTCGGCTTTAAAATTGGAGGTGGGATTGATCAGGATCGGACACAAGCACCCTTCAATTATCCCGACTCTGTAATTTCTTTACTTGTCTAATGAAATTCTTAATTTTAAATCAAATTCATCAAATAAGAAAGTAGGAAATGATTTAGGGAATATATGTTACAAAAGTAGAGCCAGGATCGCCTGCAGATCAGGCAGGACTCCGCCAACATGATAAAATTTTGGAGGTAAATAAAGTTGATTTCACCATGCTAACACATAGCAAGGCTGTCAAATACATTCAAAAAGATAACGTTATCGACATGCGAGTTGTCCGTCTGGATATGATTCCCACTTCTATTGCATGCCAACCATTCATATAATTTTTTTCGAATTCTTAATATTTATTTGGATAAATAGGTTCAATATGTGCGTAAACTTATATTAATTTTACTTAATTTGTGCAATCTTTTTTTACATAATTTATTCTTTATTTTATATTATATTAAATTGATAAATTTGTAACAGAACTTTTTGTTATCTTATAATGAAATAAAGATAATTTTTATACTTTTACGAATAGAAAAGTTTTAAAATTTTTTAATCAGATGTGTTATTAATAAGGAATTTAAAAACACTTTCAATGGCAGAAGCGGAAGTGCGTTCGTGATTCTCCGTTCCGGCAGAAACATGCGTGCCACATAAAGGTGTATCAAGTGGCGCTTGCGATCTTACCCAATTGCGACAAGGGATCGGAGTCCCGATGCTGTTGAAGATACCATCTTTAAAGATTGCATCTGTAAGACAAATTCCTTTAATTCGAGCAGTGTCAAAGGTTTTTAATATTTTAGTCGTGACAACTCCGCCATAACTATGCGCGATAATAAAAACGCGCTTTGCTATACTGAGTCCATCAACGAAACGACTCCACACATTTACGCCGTGTTCTTCCGGTGTGCTGCTGCCAAACTTTAGCTTTTTTCCACCAGTAATCTCATCAACATAAAAGGTGTCATTAGTATTGGTGACAAGGACAGCCCATCCACGGTCAATACAGCAGCGAATGTAAGGTAGTTGAGTGCCGAGCTCAATAGATTCGTTGATTATCAGCCGACGAGCCCATTGACCAGCTCGTACGACACCTGAGCCATGGATAATCACGACAAGCGTATTAGCCGTTTCCAAATTTTTGCTAGCAAATATAAAAGTTTCGTCACGTGGCAATTTGGCGCGTGGAATCTCTGTAACGTCCCGTCCATCTAATAAACGACATCTCAACGAGTAGGGATTTGCCATTAACATGTCATAGATCATTTCCGTGATAATATTGCCGAGTCTAAAAACAATGATAACGAATGTGATATTCAAAATCATTATATTCTATTCCAACCTTTCATAATCCTCTTGTGTGCTAAAAACGAAATGTTCACCGGTATCATTGTGAACCAATTTACCCTCGCTGTTAAAGGAATAGTTCGTATTATCCAGTGGCGGAACTCCTGTGGACGCCATTAGCTTCTTTTTACAGTTTATATAATGTAAAAAAATAAATTAGGTATATAGAGATAAAAGACTAATGTCTAAGTTTGATTTATAAAATCCTATTTCCAAGAATCATGCTCTTATTAAATTTAAATTTTGACGAAATTTCAAAGTTTATTTGGCAAAAATTTGAAATAATTGCAAACTCATTTTTACAATATTATAATTTGGCACCTGACCATTTTTCTATCGCCAAATCCAAATTTGAAATGAACAAAAAATATACATATATGTATATAGAAATACTTGAGGTTTCAAAAGCGACGAAATAATTTTTCCAGTACAATATTTGATAACAAAATATGTGGCGAAAAATAGATTGCGGAGACTTTATTCTTACCCCTTATTTGGAAAAAATATAAAAAAGCCAATTGTGAGTCTTTCTTTTGCTAACTTAGTTAATAAAACATACCTTCCCCATTTCTCTCAAAACCTAAACAATTGTTTGAAATTTTCTACAAAAACCTAACAACAAGAATTAAAAATTAAAAATTGATTTAAAGAAGATGTTTCAACTTAAAATATGTCTCGAGAAGTAATTTTTCATGTGCCGGATCAGCTGTAGAGTTTAGCCCATCAATGCATACCGCCATCCATTCGAGCGCGTCCGTCAACTCGTTCTTGTAACATTCGATGGCGAATGGCCCGTCAGCTATTGCCCCGTAGCAATAAAGACAGCCGCTGAACACAAATGTGCTCGCATTCACTCGGACACCGTATAGAAACGCCAAGAGATTGCTAAAAGCATCATTTTTTAGAAAAGTTTACAAAAAGAATGAATTTCTTCCTTTTTTTATTCTTGTTTATAGCTATTGCTTGTAATTTTTTTTGATTCCTATGATTAAAAAAAATAGTAACTAAATACCTGACAATTTGTGGGAGATGTGGAGATAATCGCGCGTAGATTATCATCTTGCCAAAAAAGCAAAGAATTTTTCCCATCAAAATGTGGTCTTGATCCTAGAAACAATATCCAAGTTATTAAGATAAAATTCCTTAAAATTTAATAAAAAAAATTCAAATTGATTTGAAGCTAAAATCAAAACCTGTAAATTCAAATAATCGCCGATAACATTTCGACAACTAAGTGTGTTCAAAAGCGGGTAGATAAATTGCGGTGCAAAATCAGAAAATCCGTTGGGTTTACAAGCGACAAAATTGGAACCGTTAGACGTGTTTCGACGCGTCACTTTTCCTAATTGTTTTTCGGACTTTTCCACTACAATTTTCTCCACAACTTCGATCATCGAATCAGATGTATTAGTTGCTCTTGTTAAATTCTAAACGATAATTAAAGGGAAAAAAATTATAAAGTTAAAAATTTCCATAGAAAACTTTCAACATTTTTTAAAAACTTTTCTAAGTTCAACTAGATGTGAAAATATTTAATGGAAAGAAAATATAAATAAAAATATGAAAATTAAAATAAAAAATTACGTTTTTAAAAATGTGTAGATCGTCTGCCAATTTGGCGGCCGCCATTTCGATACAATCGAGGATGAAGAAACGTTTTGGCATCGTGCATTGCCGTGAAAAAATGACACGGACTGCGTGTCCAACCAATTCCGGACGATGAACCAATACCATTGAGCCGATTGAATTGCGAATTGCCGAAAAATATAATGAAATAAAAAATAAATATAAAAACAACAACGATCATAAAAAAACTTAATTTCAAATTTTCTATTTCATTTTAATTTGTACCTGAAAATCGGGAAGTCGAAATCGGTCCTCAATCCAAATCATCCTATCGAAAATCTCGCAGGCAAAATCTTTAAAACCAATCGCTCTTGTGTGGACCAATCTCGACAATGTACTAAAAGTAACAGACACACTTTTAAAGTCCTCCTTTTCGTTGGCCAAGCACTCGAGACAATCGCGTAAATAGCAGGGCTGATTTTGCTCCTGAGATCCATAGTCACGAATTTCTTCCTCGATAAACTAAAATCAAGCATTTTAAGTAATCAATAGTAAAAAAGAAATTAGTTGGTGAAAAAAATAAAAAAGAGAAACTTTTTCCTCAATAGCGTTTGTGGAAAAATCATCCTCATGCAACACATCCGGACTGTTTTCAACATCCTCATCATCATCGCTGTCCAAAACAAGAGTTCGAAAATCGACAACGGTTTTTTTGGGAGTCTTCTCTTTCCAAATTTTCAAAGAATCTTTTGATTTACTATTAACGACCTTAGATTTAAGTTCATTTTTTGCAGTAATACCGTTGGGCTCATCCTGATGATCACAAATCTTGAAAATATTTTCGTCAGCAATTCTCCTAAGATCTATTAAAATTGGATCCGAATTATAGTCAAAATGAAGTAAATTTTCTGAACTATCTACAAATATGCTCATAACAAATTCTGTCACAAACATCCCCAATTGCCGACGACAATTGTCTGAAAATATCATGCAATAATAAATTTAAAAAAAAAGAAAAATTTAAAATTTAAAGAAAAATTTGTAAAATAACTAAAACCGATAAGTTTTTGATGGAAAGCCATCTAAGAATAATTTGCGTTTGAAAAAATAATACCTGGCAATTTCAAGTATTCTGGCACCAATAAAGTGAAATCAATAATAATTTGTTCTCGTAATAGTACGATGTCTTCTTGCCTAAAAATAACAACATATCAAAAATTTATCCGAGAAATTGTGTAAGGATTTTAAAAAATACGCATTATGTTTTTATTGCATTTTATATAGAACTTTTTATAAGGTAAAACAACCTATACTTTTACTTTTTAATATATATTTTGTATGATTGTAATACTAATTAGAGTAAGATAAAATAATTATCAATGACAATTTTTTAGACTCTTCTTAAAAATAAAATCATAGATTGAAACATTTTGTAAGCGCTAGATGATATGACAAAACAGTGATAAAAAATAAGTACATACCGCAATGCTTTAGTAAAATCGATAATAGCTGTAGCTAATTGAAAATGCTGATCGAAAGCAACTACGTTCAATAGCCGTGCTTGATCCGTAAAAACACGCACAAGAAACGCAAAAGTATCACGTATTAGCAACGCTGCATTAATTACTCGAAAATACTGAACTATTTTAAGAGAAGTGCGTGCCGTAGTCACAGACACATTAGCGACGCATTCAATGAGAAGTTTTCGAGTAAAAATCCGTCTCAATAAAGCGTTATGATAAATAAGATCGTCGAAAATTATCTAAAAAATAATTATTTAAAATATTTTTCAACATGGAAAAGACTACAGAGCGCCATAATTTTGTTTTTGCCACAATTTTTTTATTTCGCAATTCCTATTCGTATTTTTTTAAATTCTTTCAAAAAATTTTACAATTTCATTTGTTACCAAGCTTGTCGATATTGGTTCCAATTTATAATTTTTTAAATTATTTAAACATTTTTGAAACTTTTTTAAAAGACTAAAATTGCCTTGAAGTGGCCTCAACTTCTTAATCTGGGTTTTGCTAAAATTCATTTTAAAGCTTTTACTAGAATAAATAATGTCTTTTATAATGAATTTTATCCTCATTTTCAATTAAAAATTCAAAATAACCCAAAATAGGTTTGATGATTAAGAAATTTTTTATCATTATCAAAAATATCTGAATGATTACAAAATTTGTAAATTTAAACAAATATTGATAATCTTAGTAGCAAAAAAAAAAACAAAATGATAAAATCTTGGGAAAAGAATAAAAAAATTATACAGATCGTTTGCAAAATAAAAGCTATAGCAAAAAAAGTTGACACGTCTGTATTATGTAAAAAGAATTTCAAACAAAAAACAAAAATTTTATTTTAAAAAAATTTTAAAAATTATTTTTAAATTTTTACCGAAATTTCGCGACCGTCTCGAAGCAAGTCGATGACAGCAGCTACCAATTGTTCTTGTCTCCGAAAATCCACATTTTGATAAAGAATGATTGCCGCTGGCACAATTTTCAAATGTGTACGATTTTCTAGCATCCACTTTACCAAGGAGGAAATAAACTAAAGAATTAAAATTTAAAAAAAATTAGTACAACATGCATAATTACAGACCGTTTCAGAATTGTTAAAATATCCGGCCAAAATCTCGGCACATAATCCCAGATCACTCGATGCTGATGGAATCTTTATAAGATAAGTCTTTATTACAGAAAGTAATTTTTCCTCATAGCAACGCACTATCGTACCACAAGCAACGAAATTGCGCATTGTGCCGAAATGATTGAAAAGCCGATCAGAAAAAGAACAAACGGTGCGCGCCAGTACAGACTGCGTAAGTCGCGATCGATAAACTAAAAATATTTAAATATTTAAAGTATTTCGTATATTTAAAAATATTTAAAGTATTTTGTATAAAAACACATAACACTAAAATAGAAAAAATAAATCAAAAATAAAATAAATGTTAAAACATTATTAGGTTACAATCAAAATGAATTTACCTCACCTAAACCCGTTGACGTTTCATTTGTAAGAAGATGCAAAACAAGGTTCTCCATAACAAGATTAATCACGTCAATAAGCTTCGAAAATTTGTATACATCTTGCGGAGATACATCATCAAGCGCGTGAATTAAAAGCGTCAAAATTTCTTCAGCGAATTCGTTTTTATTAAATACTGAAACAAAATTTGTTTCAAATTCACTTGTGGTCAATTGGCCCAACAAAGATTCGGATATCCGAGTTAAGAGGGCTTTCAAAACAGTCAAATATCCAACATTAGACAAGTCATTCCACTTTGAAAGCTAAAAAATAAAATTAAGTTTTAATGCTAGTGCACGTTCTATAACAAAATTTAGGTACTCATAAGTTACCTTTATTCTAAATTAAATATTATATATATAATATTTACCTTGTCAATATCAGCAAGCAAAGTTAACAAAACAAACCGATCTTCAACTTCTTCAATTCTTTGTATAAAAGCGTTTAGTTCATTCATACCGTATCTGAAAAATAAAAACCGGATATAAAAAAGTCACATAAGTCATAGTCAGTGATGTCATTTGATTACGAATAGCATAATTTTAAAAAATTAATAGTACGAATCAATTGCTTAGTCCCATGAAATTATAAAAACCAATTGCACACATTTGCATAATCATAATTACGTAATTGAATCTAACACGGCGAATAATATTGCAAAAAAAGAACAATTTAGCTATATAATTATACAGTTAAAAATTTTTGGCATTTCGCCTATATTTAAAAAATGTAATATTACATTAAATAGGATTTGAAATTTAACAAAATTTGTTTGCAGTAAAATAATAAAAGTAAAGTTATTTGTTATTAAATGCAAATATACACAAAAAATAGCGCATTTTCTTACGAATCGAATGACTACTGGCTTATAATACATAAATGTTAATTTTCACTTTATTTTTTGTTTCTTCTGAAACGCATACTTTTTTCGTACCTAAAAAATATGTAGAATAAATAGGTAGAGCTCAGTCAATTTTCGGAATTTCCAAATAAGCCTGGGCATTCTTGTTCCCCGTTAAATTCTCTATCTCCTGGTGCAATTTGGAATTGATTAATACGCTAGAAAAAAAGTTAATACGTGAAGAGCAGGTTGATGTCAAATTTATCATTTTTTGAATTGGTTTTGCCCTCAAGCCGATTCCAGAGTTGTCGCTTCGTTTTTTTTATCATTTATATTATAAATAAAAAGTGATTTTAAATGAATAAACGGTTTTATTACACGCGAGAATTAGAAGAACATTTTTGAAATGTGATCTTTTAAACATTCGAAATATTTTCAAATTTGCGCTCGATTACGATATATTCTGTCAAAAATTTGCAATATTATTCGCCGTGTCTAATGATTTCAATTCCAAAAAAATTAATTCACTTTGCCAATTATAAGTTTAAACAAAAAGCGATGTCAATGTAAAGAAAGTATCGCATTAGAAGAGATATTTGAAAACCAGACCTAATAGCACTAATACTTTTAAGGCATAACATAATCTGTGTTTTCTTTACAAAATTTAATTTCAGCTTTGTTTTTCATTTTAAATTGATATTTAAGCAAGCTTAATAATATTAGGGTTTTCGGAAAGAAACCGCGTTTTGATCCAAAAACAAAATTTATTATAAAAACAAAATTACAACACTTTAATCCAAAAGGTATTCTCCATTATTATCAACTACTTGTCGCCAACGTCCACGCAAAGAATGGATGCCTCTCTCGAAGAACTCCGCCGGCTGCGACTCGAAGAAGTTGGACACCCAAATTTCGATCTCGTCGTGGTTTTTGAACTTTTTCTCGGCCAGTGAGTGCTGCATCGACCGGAACAGATGATAATCGGATGGTGCCAGGTCTGGGCTATATGGCGGATGAGGAAGAACTTCCCAGCCCAATTCATCGATTTTCTGCGAAGTGACCTTTGGCGTGGAGGAATTTCGTCGACGCCGTGTCCACGCCTTGTCGCCCTAAGGCTTGGTCAACGCGGCTCAATTGGTCTTTGTAGAGGTCCGCCGTAACCGTCTGACCAGAATCCAGAACCTCAAAATACACCAAACCTTTGCTGTTCCACCAAACACAAAGCATAACCTTTTTGCCGTGTATGTTCGGTTTTGGAGTCGGTTTTGGCGCTTCACCGGGGTCCAGCCACTGCCGCTTTCTTGTGGCGTTGTCGTATTGGATCCATTTCACATCTGACGTAATGATTGTGTCGAAAAAACCGCTGTTCTTAGCGCGGCGGAGGAGAATTCCGGCCATTGCCACTCTGCTTGCTTTGTTTGCATCACTCAGCTGATGCGGCACCCACTTTCCGGACCTGTTCGTCTTGCCTATTGCGTGCAAGTGGTCGGCAATGGTCATTTGACCGCAACCAAACCGTTCTGCCAGCTCTCGAATTGTTTGGCCCGGATCCGACTCTATTGCTTCCTTCAACAGGTCATTGTCGACGACTTCAGGTCGATGTCCATGTTCATGATCCTCCAAGCTTTCGTCGCCACTTCTGAATCGTTTAAACCACTCCTGGCATTGACGTTCAGACAGGGCTTCCTCGCCAAATACTTCAAATAGCGCACGATGAGATTCAGCAGCCGATTTGCCGTGCTTAAAGTCGTACCACATGCAAGCTCGCATTCGAAATTTTTGATCAGACATTTTCTAAAAACTTTTTTAGTAAAAAATTTTAAAGTATACATAGACAAGTTATATATCAAACGATGCGCAAAAAAACGCTCTATCTGATAGATAAAACCAATTTACAAAATCTTTTATTATATGAGAAAAATAAATAAACAAATCCAACCGCGGTTTCTTTCCGAAAACCCTAATAGCTTACGAAAATTAACATTTCTAAAAAAGTTAATAAAAATCGGCATTTATTTAATTATTAATAAAATGTTTCAGATTTTTTATTTTTTCCTTTTTACATGTTTGTGGTTTGGAATATTTTTACAAGTAACTTTTTTAAAAACATATTTTTATGTAAAAAACAAAAAAATATTTCTATGGACAATTTGTGGTTAGAGGGTATATCATTTCAATACAATTTTTAATAATTCGTGGACATATATCATATTATTACCTTATTTTTTCCAGTCTAAAATTTTTTAAAATGTATACATTTTTTAATGAGGTGAATTAATTTTTGGTTATAATTAGCTTTCTTCCAGCTAAATTTTTATAAATTTTGATAACAGAAAATATAATTAATTATACACTAATACTAGATTGCATTGATATCGTCAAGTTTATTTATTTTTTATTGTATTTTTCCCTAAAATTTTCTCGAAAAATCGGAAAAGGGCCCACCCTCTTAAAAAAGGACAAAAATTAAAAACCCAATAGTAGGGAAATGTTAAGTCTTAAAGCAATTCGTATACGACAAAATTTGTGCCATGACATTTGTTTTTCGCATTAATTTATTTGGCTCGAGCTAGAGTTTCTCACGACAAAATACCGATTTTCTCCCCATTCTTTCCCCAAAAAGTACAAGGCATTTGGTTTTTTCAATATTATTGGTTGTTTGATTTTTAAATTAACACATTCATTAAAATGAATTTATTTTTAAGGTTTTTATTCATGTCTTTTAGTTTTTTTTTATTATTTTTTTTCTATTTTTTTCATTCGTCTTTTTCTTTTAGCGTTTTCACCTGAGGTAATTCATTCTTTATTTGTCTTATAAAAGTTATTTTTTTCTTTTTAATCAGTTCCAATTATTTTCATTCTCCTTTCATTAAGCCTGCCTTCATTTCTTTGTCGATTTCATGTCAACTAACAATTTTTAACGTCCGTGAAAAATTGCTGGAAGATTTTGAACGGATGTAATTTTTTCGTGACCTTTTTATCTTTCCCTCAATTTGATTCGTCATACTCCATTCTCTTCACTAAATTTTTTCCTTTGTATTCCTTTAATTTGCTTTCATTTATAACTATTTCTTGTTTTCATAATTCTTTTTTTCATTTTCCAATTTTTTTGTGCCATACTGATATTTTTTCATTCTTTTCAGTCCCAATGGTTTCGGCCTCTTCCCCCAATTTTCTATTTTTTCCTTTATCAAAAAATGGCTTATTAAATGTCGAATTAATCCGTCCTCATTTTCCACCTCAAAATTTTCTCGTTCATTTGCATATGCCACTAGGGAAAAAAACAAAACAATCTTTAAATATTCATATTCTTTGTTTCACCACAATTTTATTTTGGACCAATTTTCACTCCTGAATTTTTTGTAGAGCCTCTAGTCAAATTATGTCGAAATTTTCTAAAAAAACTGTTTCCTTCTTTTAAGACGATTAAAATGACGACGTTCAACTTTCAATACCGGTTATTTTGCTTTTCATTACTTTTATAAACCCCAATGATTATCATTGGCAGTTTTCTAATATGTATATTTTAACATTTGAATGTTTAATTTATATTGTTACATCATTATTACATTAAATAGTTCCGTTTTCGTTTTTTTTATTTTGTTTATAAAGAATTATTCACATTTTATCGAATATTATATAATTTTTATTATATTTTATATTGATATTATTGATAATCTGTATCTGAAAAAGTTTGAAAAAAATTTGTTTTAGGTATAAATAAAGCGATAAATTTATGCACCATTTAAAAGTTGCGCCAACAATTTTTGATAAAATTTCGGTTTTTTTTTAAACGTCATTCAATATTCATGATAACCACATGTTCGCCTATGAGCCTAATCGCTCTACTAATACTAATTACTGTTTTTCAAATTGGCATTTCGGAAGCGAAAAATTCGGAGATTTCGAATTTCGATGGGGTTCGTCTTTAAAGCAAAAGTACTCAAAAAATTAAAAATCAAAATATTTCTGTTGCCCGTAGAAAAGAAAAAATATATTTGTAACGTTTGTTTCGAAGTTATAAATATAAAAATATGTTTTTTTATCGAAAACGAAAAATATTATGCTTCGAAAAAGACTATTTACATTTTTATAAATATTTCACCGTGAAATTTGTTGAAGATTAAATTTTAGAATTTTTAAAATTCATTTTGGCTTTTGGTCTTTTGAAAAAAAAAACAAATACTTAGATGTCAACTAATCCCTATCGTTAACCAATATTTTATATATGAGAAAGGAAAAAGAAATTAAACTTATAATTTAATACAAGAAATTATGTAAATTTATATTTGGGTATTAACAAGAAAGTAGCTTCTTAATATTATCATAAATGTTTAAAAAATTTAATAAAATTTTTTCAGATGCCTAATTTGGAAAAAAAGTCCAATGCCGAGCTAATTAATGGCCTAATTGGCATGGATTTAGGGAGGCTAAATTCTATGGGAAAACGTGCCTCGTCCATATGGGGACTACACGAGGGCCCTTTAAGCAGCGAATTGGGCGTATATGGCGATGGAGACGGAATGGAATCATTCCGTAACACCGATTCCGGCCAATTTAGCCACTTCAATTTGGCTAAACGCTCCAACGCCGAGCTCATCAACGGACTCATTGGCATGGATCTTGATAGGCTTTCGTCGATGGGCCGCCGACGTAGGAGACGACGTTGAGCATTTGAAAAACTCATTTATTAGCGTTGGGACTTTGGAATTTCCCTTCTAGAAAATATTTTTTATTGAAAGTAACATCAAAAGACTTATCTAAATAACTAAGCTGTCGAAATACAATTTACATTTAACTTCCCATTTATCAATTTTAAGCAAAATATTCGTAGAAAATTTTAAAATTCTTATAAATTTTTCATCGAATAAATTTAGTAATTAATGTAAAATTTTTTTTTCAGATTTTTTGCACAATAAATTCATTCCTCACTTAAATAAATAAAATTTTTTAAACTCTCTTTTCATAATAACAAAACTTATTTTTAAAAATTATTCATTTTGTTTTGAAGTTCCCTAACTCAACAAAAAGTAACATTTTATTTAAATGAAAAAATAACTATTGAAAATAACAGATAAGTAAAAAAAGAGAAGAAGAGAAGAGCCCTACCATATCAAATATCTTGTATGTATAGAGATGAACATCAAATGTTGTGAGGCAGCGGTCGGACAAGAAATTGATTGGTGTTTTTAGCAATTGTTCCTCTAGAAAATGTGTGATGAAGTCGTTTCAGATGCGGATAACCGACTTCTGCGAAAACATTTTGCTTGTAATGCTTCGCCACCTCTAGGACATCGTATGGCTCCTGATTTATCTCGTTCGGGGTCAACAGCGTTAAATCCACACTAAAACAGGTCACACAAATATATACACAAAAGTATTAAGTATATTTTTATATCAAAGGTGCAACGAAAATAATTTTAAATTTCGAAAATAAATTAAAATGTCGGAAATCGGGATTGTTTATCCTAAGTTTATAAAAGTAAAATGGAAAAATACAAAATTGGTATTACATTATTATTAATTTTATTTTAAACCTGTCTGGACAAATATTACGAATGCTGTGATTTTGCTTGTCAAAGTCACCAAGAGTTTTTTGGTAAGACTCAATAGAGTTGAAAGGAAAAACATAAGCAGAATTTGAGACTCCCCACAGCTTAAGAAGCGCATCATGAGCCGCCAAATCCACGGCTATGCACAATTTTTCACCTGGTGCTAAAATAAAAAACAATAAAAGTTCTTGATCTAAAATAAATAATAATTTGAAAAAATTGTGTAAAGCCCCATTTTTAAAAATAATGCTTTTAATTAAAAAATCTAAAATTTGATCATTATTAATACCTAATTAAAAAAAAAAAAATTGTAGAATAAATGTAAGTGTTGTCAATTTATTAATGTGGAATTTTTTCACATTTTTTTTTAAAATCATTTTGTCTATAAAGAGATCAAATCAAAATGCAAGAATAAAAAAATATGGTCATTTTTGGATTTTATGACTTCGATTACATTTTTAATCTTTTAAAATATAAAAATCTAAGCGATTTGACCTCATTAGAAATAAAATGATTGTTTAAAAATGCAAAAAAATGTGGAAAAATTTCATGGAAATCTATTTTAGAATATTTGAGTATTTTCCATTTTTTTCCAGACACGTATATACTTACATTCGCCGATAAGCTCCTCCTTATTCGCATAAATGCCGACAACGTGCAGCGAAATGCTGGTCTCCGAACCAGAATTAAAAAGCTCCCTTGGTTCCACATCTTCACAACTCTTCCACTTTTGCATGTAATTAAATAGAACTGGCAGAGGATAGCGCAATGGAAGGACGTCCTCAACGTTGAGATCGACGATACGCGGCAAAACAAAACGAATTACAAAATTCTGTGCACGATTTGTCGGCTCCAAAATACTGACCAACGCATACAATGAATTAACAAGTGTTTCGGGTGATGAGGGAAACTCGCTTGTCCTCACTAAGTGGTTTAACGACAAAGATGTGGCTAACTCGACAAGTACCTCTTCGTCCAGCAACCGAGCGGCTGCCGCGCAAATAAACTCCTCAGGCGCTTGAGGCCAGTGACGACGTAAAAATGAAAGTGTAACACGTTCCAATAATGTTTGACCTAAGTTATAAGAAAAAAATTAATTCAATTTTACAAAAAGCAATTTGACAAATTTTATGTGGAAATTTTCCTTATGAAAAAATACTTTAAAAATGGAATTTTTCTACAAAAAATAAAGTTTCATGAAAAATATGAAGTTTCACTAAAATTTTCGCTTATTTATAAAATGAAGAGAAAATAAAATGGTAAATTTTGAATACAAAAATTAAATTAGAAAATGAAATAAAAAATTTCAGATTGCTAATTCCAAGTTGAAAAAAAGCTTCAATAAACAAAAAAAAATATATTTTCCAAGACAGTGTATTTTCAGAGTAACACTTTCTTTTAAAAAAATTAATTTTAGATTTGTATTTGTACAAGAAAAAAAAATTTTTTATTTCATTTTTAAATCTGAAATTTTCGGTTTAATTTTCTAATTTCATTTTTATATCTGAAATTCTCCATTTTTCATAAAAAATTTCATTTAAATGAAAAAACTTGAAAAAATCTATTTTTGAAATTCTACATTAAATTTTTCATTTTTAACAATACTTAATACCAGTGATTACTTACCTTCGGCAACAAGTTCTTCATTGGATTCTTGAGATTCACTGTTTAGCAAGTCAAGACTTGGCTGAACACGGGACGCCCCGGTAGCTACATCATTTCGCTGAAAAAAGGACGTATTTGTTAACGCTCGCACAATAGCTTCCGGGCGAAGACTGGGCTCGTGGATGCGATGTGAGAGTACAGAAATCTCCGATGGATAATGCCTAGAAATTATGAGTATTAAAAGGTTAAAAAATAAGTTCGCATATAAAATAGAGAAAATTTAGTAACATTAAAATAAAATTAAATAAAACTTTCTTTATTAGATAATAAAGAATAAATATAATTATTCCATTTTAATAATAAACACATGCCTTTATTTAGAAATCAATAATTCATTTAATTGTATTATATATTATATAATTTAAAAAAATAAATACCCAAATTATGAAGATATAATGTTAATTTTCATTTACAAAATGCAAAAATTCACTTTTATAAGGCATGTTTCGTTAGCAAATTAGAAAAATAATATGAAAATTTTAATAAATTGAAATTGATGTTTGTCAAAAAATTTTAAATCATGCATAAAAAGATATAAAATAACAAAATGCAGAATTATATCACTCATTTCGTAACTACATTCGAAAAACGCCAAATTTCGATGTAGGAATTGGAGCATTTAACGCTGCACGAAGCGAGATACCCACAACTTTTCGAGTGTCTTTCGGATCAATTATACCGTCATCCCATAAACGGGCAGATGCAAAATAAGGATGTCCTTCGACTTCGAATTGCTCTTCTATAGGTTTCTTAATAGCAGCTTCCTCATTAGCGCTTAGCGGTGTGCCAGCTTGGCGAATACGCTGATCGCGTTGCACCCGTGCCAGGACGCTGGCTGCCTGCTCACCGCCCATCACCGAAATACGTGCATTCGGCCACATAAAAAGAAAGCGTGGTGAGTAAGCACGACCGCACATACCATAGTTGCCAGCGCCGTATGAGCCGCCAACAATAACCGTAATTTTCGGGACTTGAGCACATGCAACAGCATGAACCATTTTGGCGCCGTGTTTCGCAATTCCTCCCGCTTCAGCGTCACGACCGACCATAAAACCGGTAATATTTTGCAAAAATAAAAGTGGAATTTTACGCTGAGCACACAACTCAATAAAATGAGCACCCTTCATTGCCGATTCGCTAAACAAGACTCCATTATTTCCAAGAATACCGACACGTTGACCGTAGATTTCCGCAAAGCCAGTAACCAAAGTCTCGCCGTATTTCTTTTTAAACTCGTCAAAGCAAGAGCTGTCCACAATTCTAGCGATAAGCTCTCTTACGTCATAGGTCTTTTTCAGATTGGCACCTACAATTCCATAAATCTCCTCGATAGAATAAAGCGGTTCTGGTGCATAAAGATTCATCGTATAGTGTTTGAGTTCGCCAATTCCAGCGATAATAGCGCGAGTTTGCGTGATGGCGGCCTGATCGTTAATTGCAAAATAATCAGTCACTCCCGACTCAGAACAATGCAATTCCGCTCCGCCCAAATCCTCGGCGCTTATCTAAAAATGTTTAAAATTTTAAAAAAATATTTAAAAATATAAAAAAAAGCAAACTTCTTCGCCTGTAGCAGCCTTCACAAGAGGTGGACCAGCTAAAAACACTGTGCCGTTGCCGCGAACAATCACTGCTTGATCGGCCATGGCGGGAACGTATGCACCGCCGGCTGTACACGATCCCATGACAACGGCGATTTGTGGAATACCATCCGCAGACATTCGCGCTTGATTAAAGAAAATTCGTCCAAAATGTTCGCGATCAGGAAAAATGTCGGCCTGGCGAAGTAGGAATGCGCCACCCGAGTCAACCAAATATACACAGGGTAAATGATTTTCGTGCGCAATTTTCTGTGCCCGCAAATGCTTTTTAACTGTGATAGGGTAATAGGCCCCTCCCTTGACAGTGGCGTCATTTCCGGCAATCAAGCACAAACGGCCGCAAATCGTGCCGATACCAGCGACAATTCCACCTGCAGACACATCGTCCTTGCCGTAAAGCTGATAACCAGCTAATTGAGAAAGCTCCAAAAATGGTGTACCAGTATCAATTAAAGCGTCAATACGTTCGCGTACAGATAATTTGCCACGTTCGTGATGACGCTTAATTGTTGCGGCGTTACCGCCGCGAGCAATATGCGCCACCAAAGCGTGCAAATCTTCAACCAAAGTGCGCATTTCCTTTTCATTTTTTTTAAATTCTTCAGAATGAACGTCGATTTGAGTTTGAATAATTGGCCATTCCATTAAGTTAGTTTTTTTTTCGTAATTACAATGATGATAACGTTCAGAAATACAGTGTAACCTAAACAGGGTCGGAAAAATAATTTTAAATAAAAAATCAAAAATAAAAATTTTAATTATTTCAAAACCGACCCTGTTTTGCAGAAATATAAAGACAAGAAATAATTTTTACAAAAAAAATGCAAGAATTTAAAATAAAAATTTTTAAGCAAAAATAATAAAATTATTGAAAAATAATAAAATTATTACCAGTTCGGTTTTGCAGATCGACTTATTAATGGATCAGCACCGAGCAGAACTCTTCTGTGATAAAGATCTTTCGCATATGGCCTTTCCCATACAGATTTTGTTCGTCCTATAAACATTTTTAACTTGAAATTAGTCAAAGAAGTTGTTAATTAAAAATTGAATTACGTGGGAAAGGACAAGCGCTAACCAATCTACAGCAAAGATCGATTTTTTTTAACATCATGGTATAATTGTAAAATTCCAAAAAAGCTTCCACAAGAAATATGAATATGCAGGAATTATGAATACAATCTTTAATCAAGAATCTAAAAAAAAATTTGAATTATAAACATTTTTCATGTATGCATGTATACTATGACAATGCTAAATTATAAATTTCAAATAAACGCGGAAAATTTTGTCTTTAAAAATTTATGCCGCGGGAGTGGGGATTTTTCACTACTGGGAAATATAGAATAAAACAAATCGGCGGGAATAACGATAACCATTAGGCTTGGCTTGCCGATTTTTTTCTTTTATTTATTCCAGTTATTTATGTATTTTTCTAAATTATCGTTCGTTTTTTAATTTTTTTCTTCCTTTAAATTTATTTCTCTATTTTCTATATTTCCTCTTTTTTGTTCCTTTTAGGTTGCAGTTTTATTTCAATCGTGATTTTTTTTACACCTTTAATTTTTATTTTTAAAAATAAACTAGTTTTTTTACACAACCATGCAAAAATTACTTTTATCTCTAAAAATTTTTTGCCATTATAAATTTGCTGCCAATGCACTTTCTCAATTAAAATATTATCATTAATTAATTTATTACAATGTATTAATTTGAATGAATATTTGTATTTTTGACACCGAAATCATTCATTATCTTCAGACAATTATAAATGCAATAAAAAAATAATAATTGAGTTTAGTGAAATTTATATTTATTATTACATATAACAAATTTTTTAAATCCACTTAGAATTTTATTGCTGTTAGATATTATTGATTTTTATTTTCATTATAGTGATGAAGGCAATGATATTCTGTTTTTTTCGAATAGAGAATACCATTTTCAAAAAATGTTTTCTTGCTTATTATTTATATTTTTATTACTTTATGTGATTTAGATGAAGCGTATCTTTAAAGAAGGTTTATCCAAAGCCAGTAGTTCAAGCGATGACGAGAATGTGGCTGCAAATAAAAGAAAAAAGCAGTCTAGCTCTAAAATATTCGATATGATGGGACCACTTGTAAATCTTTTTAACAATTATATAAAAATTAGCTATTTTTTGAATCAAAAGAATAAAACTTATTAAAAATAATTTTACCCTAAAATGATAAATTAATAAAATTGGCTATATTTTCAGAGACTTCGCTCCACTAATATTCCATCAAATGTTATTAGTAAACATTCTATCGTTGATAAAATTAATCCGCTTACAAGATTAACAAAAAAAATTTCTCCAAAAATCAAACGTGCTAAAACTTGTGATAAAAATGATGCCGATAATGAAAATTGTGACGCTAATAAAGTAACTAAAAATACAAAAATTTTTCCTATTTTTCAGACACCTAATAGGAGAAACGCGAGACATGTTGGCTTAGTGCCTGCTCGAAGGACTCTTCAACCCAATACCGATAAAAACAAAACATCCGCTTACAAGTCATCTGTAGTTTCAGCATTGGCAAAACAATCGTTTCCAGCGTCTAATTCGAATAAATTTGATGACGAAGACGAAAACATTGAACCTCAATTCTCTAATTCGAACAAATTTGATGGTGGAGAAAAAAACATGAAGCCTCAATTCAATGAGGAGAAAGAAAAAGAAAAACCCAAAGATTTTGTCATTCAGCGAGTAGATAGAGCTAAAATGAGAGAAAGATTAAGACAAAGATCGAATGCTTCTGTAAGGAAACCCGGTAAGGATAAACAACATGACGAAGAAAAAGAAAAAATCAAGAAAAAATTACAAGAGAAGAAACAAAAAAATAAGTCGAAAGCAGAGAAAGAAGGTGATGAATGCGATGGTCACTCCGATAAGTCCGGTTCTTACGGTTCCTTCGACGACAACGATTTTGCGGTGGGCGCTGCTATCGAGCTCGTTGAACAGGGCGTGAGAGGCATATGGGGACTGCCGCCTGGTAAGGTACTTGTTCCGAAGCCGGTGGACACGTCCCGCGATCATCTACCCTGTTATTGCTTTATCGGCGGCAAGAAGAGCGTGCGCGGTCAGCCACCACCGACGCGCAATCTTGCAGATCGGTTGTTAATGCGCTCACGAGAAATATGCGAACGACATCCCATTGCCAGGGTGGATGGATTTACGTGTCGAGAGGATGCGCCCTACTATGAAGAACACACGAAAAACTCGAAAATAGTGCTTGATAATAAGAATAATGTATTGTTGTCGCATTATTCTGACGACGTTTATGCATATATGCGTTGGCGCGAAAAAAAAATTTATGGCAACCTTAAGAAGCGCGATTATATGCACAAACAATCTGAAATAAATCTATCGACTCGCGAGACTCTTATTGAATGGTTTGTTGATATTGTGCTAGAATTCAAACTTTCGTCCTGCACTTTCTTTATGGCGGTTTCATTGTTGGATCGTGTTTTAAGTGTTATCGATTGCCCGACTGGAAAATTGCAATTAGTGGGCGCAGCTACGCTTTTCATCTCATCGTAGGATTTTAATTTTTTAGGTTTTGTGGAAAAATGTTTTCTTTCTAGAAAAATGGAAGATTCAGCGGGTAAATGCTTGACTGTGACTAGCCTTGCTAATTTGAGTAACCAGCTTTATCAACCGCCTGACGTAAGCGATTCGAATATTTTAAATAAAAAAGTGAAATTTGTTGTTCTTTCAATTAGAAAAGTCCACAAGTTGCATATTTATTTAAAAATTGGCACTATATCGATATACATTAAAGATTTGTCGAATGGAGCGAATTATAATTCAAATTGTTGATCACGACATTAAAGCGCCATATGTGGACTTTTTTGCACATTACTACCTTTTTCTTGAAATACGCATTGAACCCATTCGAAAGTTGATATGGTATTTGTCTCCTTTCTTTTTTTAATAATGATTTATTATTTTTTTGTTTTTTAGGTATTTTTTGGAGTTATCCTGTCGGACGTATCATTTTATAAAGTATTTGCCAAGTCAGGTGGCTGCAGCTGCATATGTTATCGCTAATTATATATATTATGTCGACTACATTGATGGCCTAAAAATTCGCGGAATTAAAAGTATGTTTCTTAAAATATTTTTTACCATATATTTGTGAGTTAATTGTTTAATTTAATTAATTATAGGATTTCATCGGAAGTATCCGCAGTACGTTACCCACTTTGATGAATTGCCAGGTGGAACGATTATTGATCAGGAGTTCGAGAAACTTGACTATGAGGTCTGGTCCGCCAATATAGTCACCAAAACAGGCATTGAAACTAAGGAGCTCTACGAACCTGTCCAACTTTTCGCTAAGCTTTATCGGTCCGCAAAAGGGCACAATGCGGGACATTCCATTTTTAGGAAATACGCTACAAAAAACAACTTAGAAACGTCAACCACTTACGGGATACCCAATCGGTTGCCGTTCGACCCGCCGCGTCCCGGGAACGTCGGTTCAGTAAGACTGTATTTAAGTGAAGATGTGCCGTCTGACGTTGAAGTAACCCTTCCGCCACCTAAATTGCCGTTGAGAGGACAAACTACTAGCGAGGATTGAAAATTATTTTTTTATTCTTTTTTTATGAAGATGTAGGATATTAATCCTTATATTTTGTATATTTTGTTTTTAAATAAAAATTTCTCAGCACAATTAACAATATTTTGTACAAAACATTAAAAATTTCAAAATTTTAATTAAAAGTGTTCAAGTATTTATTACATTATTTTGTACACGTAAAATGAAAATAATTATAATAATTAAGTGACGCTATATATAAAATGACAAAAAAAACATAAATGCAGGTTCAAGTCAGTTCGAAATATTCATTATTTGTTAATGTTCGTGCTGCCACACGATTCGCCTCGGCGGCAATGGCGGCCGCCACGGTGCCAGTAGGCGAGTCCAGTTGAATCGACTGTTGGGCATCGTTTCGACCTTCACAACAATAGCTAATGTCGCTAAGGCCGCTGACAGCGTATTCCGCCACAGAATTAGGTGAGGATGTTTTTAACCCGTTCCCTGTAATCGTTTTGCGCTTCTCATTTATGTAGAGACGTTCGTATGGCGTCGGCCAGACATTCGTGGATATACTAAAAAAAATTCAAGATGTTAAGCAATAATATCGAAAAATAAACTAAGATTTCTGACGTTAAATCATATCGAAAATACCTTTTAATTACAAAATCGGTAAGAAGCGTTGTTGTTGGAATAAAAATGAGTGCCAGCCAAAACGTGATGCTTGAGTACATTATCCACGCCATACCGGCCATACTTCCTCCAAAAGTTGCGTAGGGCCATAACTTCAAAAAAAATGAAAATTGGATTTAATGATACCAATTTAATAAGACTGAATTAAAATTTAAAAAATCACCCAAGAGTAGAGAATAAGGAAGAAGAACAAAAAGAGAATGGAATACACTGAAGATAACCACATCACATGTGTCCATGCATTACATTCCATTAATGCCTTTAGACAAACCGTTACTACCACAAACTGAAGCCAAAATATTGTGTTGTATATAGTTAATATAAAAAATTATCAACAAATTGCAATTTGCTATTGGCGACATACAAAAAATAATAAAATAAAAACGCACGGTATAGCATGAGTTGCCGAGCATCATCCAACCGCCGGGTAACCCAGAAGACCATACCACCTGATGGCGAAGATAACCGTAGCTGAGAAAAAACAAAAGTAATGAATGCCATAAAGACATTCCGATCCAAAGAGCAAATCGCTAAAAAATGTTGGGTGTAATAAGAAAAAATTCAATTATATTATTCAACAACTTACAATGTTAGAAAAAGCCAATGTCTGAAATGTGGGATAAAGCCATGGATGTCGAAGAATTAATTTGGCAGAAATCGGGCGATCGAACAGGCCAAGAATTACTGGAGGAAAAGCGGTAAAGGCTATGTTAAACAAGGCAATCAACCATCTAAAAATGAAAAATTATCGTCTATACACAGAGAAAGCCAAATGTTACTAAAATGCTCAAAAATTAGCAATAAAAAATGCTAAAAAATTAAATTTTAGCAACATTGCTTTGATATTAAAAATAGCAAGTGCTAAATTAGCACTATTTTTAAATTTTCGAGCAAAAAAAAACATCAGAAATTGAATTATTTCTACAATTTTTTTTAGCGAAGATGCATTGCTTTTAAATTGCGCAAAAAAACACCTAAATTTGAGATGCTTTAAAGCAGACTTTTGCCAAAAATTTGTGAAAAAATTCTGTACTTTTTGTAAATGTTTTATATTATTGCTATTTTTAACACCAAAGCAATATTGCTAAAATTTGAAATTTTAGCATTTTTTATTGCTAAAAAGTGCTATATAGCAACTTTTGACGTTTTCTGGTTATACCTAACAAACCAATACTCTCAATTAGTCAATGTTTAATCAAAAAAAAAAAAATAATTTTTATATGAATAAAAACTTTTAGCTTTTCAGGCCCAAAGTCGCTAAAATTAAAAATCAAAGAAAAGGGAATTTATTTAACCATAGAATAATTAAAAAAACAGCACATACCTATCGAAAATAGTCTGTCCGGAGAATGCAGAAAAGAAGGCAAACCATAACTCGATGATATAGAGACATATATTTTTGTAGAAGCTATACATGATCACTTTTACGCTTCGGTCATAGTTCCATGTGCCGTGGACGAAAAGTAGCCGACGCAAAAAGTGAAATTGGCCGATGGAATAGTCGCTGGCTGATGCCGCCTGAAGACCCTCTTCGCCGGTAATGCCAACGCCGACATTTGCAGACTTAAATAAAAAATATAAAACATAACAAAAATTGAAATTATGGCGCTAAATTACATATATTAATTTAGCCTCTGTAAAATTAAAAAAAAAGTTCTGTTAAACACTAACCTGAATCATGGCCACGTCGTTTGCGCCGTCGCCAATGCCCAACACAATTTGACCGGTGGTTTCACGAACCAGTTCTACTACTTCAGCCTTTTGCATTGGAGTCATTCGGCAGCATACAACCGCATGACAAATTAGTGCTAGCTCAGTAAAAAGACGACGTGCCTCGCCACTGGTAGCTTGATGAAGTGCAGCACCGCTAATAACCAACGCAAATTCAACACCCTCATTTGTGTATCGCTTTGACTAAAATAATGAATATAACACTCATTTCATTTAAAAAGTAAACGTTTAAAATCACAATAGCCTTAATAAAACGAGTGTTTTATAAAATCAACATGTTAAATCTGTTATTCCAATTCCAATTAAATAAGTTATTAAAATAAAGATTAATTATCTAGCATGTATAACTTACAAAGTAGCTAGCATATTTTGATAATGATCAAAAATTTATACAATGCGATAATAGCAAAGCTTAACTTACTTGCTCGAGAAATTCCTCTAAACCGATCAATACGTCGTCATAAGATCGCTTATCCAGCGTCATTATTTTCGTTTTTTTAGTGCACAACGAACTTGACTGCGCAATGTTAATGGCCGTCTCACGTTTGTCACCGGTAAGTATCCAAACACGAATGTCTGCTGCCAGCAAAGCACGAATTGTACAAGGAACATGCTAAAAAATTATTTTAAAAGTTAAAAACGAAAAAAGTTGTATACTCCAATAGTTTAAATAATGAAAGCACTGTTTTTAAAATTCCTTTCAGCCAAACAAGTGCACTCATTTTTTTACATTTTATTCATCACTTACATCCTGTAGTTTATCCTCAATAGCGGTGACACCAATAAGACGCAGGTTGCATTCTACTCGTTCTGCGACATCGGCCAGCTTTCGTTCACGATTCTCTATAGAAATGGATGCAGTATAAAATTGCTTCGCCCATTGCTCGTAAAATTCGCTGTCTAAACATGAAACTGCAAAGCACAGCGTACGATAACCAAGACAGGAGTATTCGTACAAATGACGCTGAAATATGCTGAGCGTTTCGAAATTATTGTCTTTTCTAGAAAGACGTTCCATAATTATATTGTCCTAAAAGTTTTATAATAAAGAGATGCAAAAAATACAAAGTAAATAGTTAAATAATTAAAATAAAAGCTTTTAAAAAATAAATCACGCTCATCTTCATACATGTTATGTAAAAAAACAAAGTATCTACTAATTCACACATTTTTTATAAGTCTAAAATAAAGAAACGTACCGCTCCTTTACAATAAAGTTTTATGGAGCCGTCTGCTTCACGTACAATTATGCTCATTCGCTTTCGATCGCTGGTAAAATTGAGAACGTGTAAAAGCTCTAGAGAGATATCGTGATCATTCTAAAAAATAACAAATTACTAGTGTTAAATTACAAAAAAGCCTAGAAAAAAGTTCAAATTAAAATTCTCTACTTACCCACTTGACCACGATTTCACGTGGCCGACGCGTGTGAAAAACAAAGCCAAGTGTACTGACTCCGCGCACCAACGCATCTTCGTCCGGCGATGAGGACTGATAGATAAATTTTCCATCGGCACATCGTTCCGGCACAACCGTATGACATGAAGCCATCATTAACAGAAACTCGCGAATTTGATCAGAGTCGGGCTAAATAATAGAAAAAATCATTAACTTAGATGTCGATTCATATAAAAATAAATTCGGTATAAACTAGTTTTTAAATTCCTTTCTAAATAATCCTGATTAAAATATATTTACTAAACACTAAATCAGAAATAATTAATCTAAGCAAGAATTTAAAAACAACTATAATTAAAATGAATTAACAATTTTGCCTACCCCACCAGCGTGAAGAGCTTCAATTAGTCGCCGATCGTCAAATTCTTCAGCGTTATCAGTGCCGTAGCTCTGACCAGCAACGGAGCATCGCTTGAATTTCATCACGTTACAAGTCAACGTACCGGTTTTATCTGTCATAAGAAATTTGACTTGACCTAATTCTTCGTTTAAATTCGAAGTACGAGCGTTGGCTGGCGTATCAGTCGATTGATAGTACATTTGAAGATCCTAAAAAATGCTTTAAATCAAGTATAATTTCCAAATTTATAATACTTACTGAATTAATATATGCGGCCTGAAAAAATCGTATAACTTCCAACGTCACTTGTAAGCTGATCGGAATAAGGTTATTGTAGAGTATAAAAAAGGTGAGAAAATTCCATGCAATATTGATATACCCCGCTTCTGAGGAAAAAAAATCGTCGTAGATTTCGGCTCCAATCGCACTTACTATCGCCAATGTTATAAGAGTAAAAAGAAGAAAAACAATTCGAGTGTTTGTCAATGTGTCAATATTAGATCTAAAAATAATTGTATAATGTTGTAAGATAAATTTTACCATAAATTTAAAAATCCATGAGTTTTAAAAATAAAATAATATTATAACAATAGAAATTATCAAAATAATAGAATTCAAAATTTAAGATATTTTAGAGTAGAAAAAAGTGAAAATTAAACTTAAAAAACTCACCGTTTTAATGGAGCAGTCTTCGAATTCATCAAAAGTCGTGCGTCGTGTCCTGCGTAAATAACTGCCCCAAAAATCCACTTTGTATTTTTCAGCTTTGCTCCGCGAAGAAGTAGTTGAGTAATACCTAAAAATAAAAAAGGTAATGCCTAAAATCAAAATATTGTCTAAATTAGTTAAATAGTCAAATTACTCACCCAAAGGCACACGATCACGTCCAGCCATTAGCGTCCCGGTAAACTCATTTACATGCACGCTTGGCGGTTCGCACTCAATTTCTAAGGTCATTTCGTTCAAGTGCTCAATGGTTACGTATTCGGCTGTGTGAAAATGTGCCTAAACTAATTTTCCATTGTAAATTTAGATATTCTATAAAAAAATATTTTCTAAAATCACATTAACCTGTCGAATTTTCAAGTTTGTTTCGCCGTCCAAATTTGAGGTCTCAATGTAGGCCATGCCTTCAGCTTCACTTGACGATAAAAGTACCAAATCGGCGGGAAATGTATGATCCCGTTCAACCTTGACTATTTCGCCAACTTTCAACTAAAAATAAATTGCTTTTAATTTTGAACAAAAAATGTTTTTCAAATGTTTTTGCTATTAAACAATAAGTTTCATTAAAAATAACTATCAAAAACATACATATCTCCACCGAGTTGTCTTCCAAGTAGAATTTTTCAAAACCTGAACTTTGTAGTTGTTTACAATATGATCCATTCTCCGCCTTTTCTATAAAAAATTAATTAATCGTTTTAATTTTTTATTTATCTTATCATTTTAATTCTTTCTATTTTTAACAAAAAAAATTAAATAAGCTCAAAAATATTTTAAGAATTAAAGATTATAAAAAATTAAATAAACAAGTTATAAACTGACCACATGCTCCAAAAGCTCTTTTACTGCAGATACAGTCAAAATAATTAGAAAAGGTACAGCAGTGGTGTAACGTCCCGTAGGACTTACGTCGGGAATTTGCTAAAAAAACTAAAAATTTAAAAAATAAATATTATTAAAATATAACTTTAAATACAAATTATAGGTTTATTAAATAGATATACAGGGTGGCGCAATTTGGTGTCCGGTTTTCTTCGGTTTTTTTATTATAGCTTTTTTTATTTCATAACCAGCATTCGTAATTCTTTTTTTATTCGATTAATAAAATCTTAGAAATTTATTTGACAATATATTTGTCAATATTGGTTCCAAATTATAAATTTTGTAATCATTTAAACTTTTTTGACACTTTTTCAAAAAATAAAGACAAAATTATTAAAATGTATAATATGATAAACGCATCTTAATCATCAAACCAATATTGAATTGTTTTGACTTTTTAGTTCAAAATAAAGCTAAAATTAATCATAATAGAATCTATTAAATGAAAATTTTTAACAAAATTCAAATTGAAAATTTAAGTCAATTTTAAGTAAATAAAAAAAATCAGACGCCAAATTGCGCTTGTATATACTTAATAACCTTATGTAAGACATGCCATACCTGTAATAAAGCAATAATAAGAAAGAAAACATTGCTGTACCGACGAAATTGTTCGAGCAAAAATCTTGGCAAGAATGAAAATAAGCTGTATTTACAGGTGCTAAAATTTAAGAATTTGGCCTTATTTGCCATCCAATTTTCTTATCCATCCTTCAATTTATCTTGAATTGCTCTTATCTATAAAATTTTAAAGTATTTAATACCTTATTTCGTTTGAGCAAAATTTATGCGTTTGTTGTTCATTATTTACAAGAATCCGTCGAGGCTGTTGTTGTTGAGCGATAGACATTGGCCTCGACGAAGACGAAGAGGTCGAAGAGCTGGAAGAAGAAGAGCTGGCTAGCACCGAATAAATTGGTCGCGTCACCAGCCAGTTCATAAAATTAGGTGCATTGCACCAATCAAATGGAAATTGCCTTAAAAAAGAAAAGTGATTAAGAGAGACTTTTTGAAAATGTAAATATTATTTTTACATATAACATATAAAAAAAGTACAAACAAAAGAAAAAAAATGATAACAACTTGTTAAAATTTTTCATACAATTTTGGAAAATTTTCAAAACTAGCAGATAAAAACGAATTTTACATTACAAAATTTCGTCATTAATTTTTAAAATAATTTAATAAAAACAATTAAAAAATTATGTGTAATTGATTAGCGTGACTAATATGTATAAAAATCGCATTAGCAACAAAAATAAAAAAATTAATGCTATTTTTCGATTAAAAAATAATGAAAAAAATAATAAAATAATTATTAGCAGATAAAGTAGATATTTATGAAAATTATACTTAAGCTTAAAAACTAATACGTATAATAAAAATTTTCAATTTTTAAAATTTATATAAAATGTAAGATTGATATCTTATAGGATCATTTATTTGATTAGTATATATCATTTATTTGATTAGAATAAATAAACATTATAACGTTCAATTAAAAAACCGAAAAAACATTGTAAAAATTATAAAATAAATCTCCAAATGGTAAAAAATTAAAAGAAACAATAATTAAAAAAAAACCTTAAAAAAGAAACGATGAAAAGGTTAAATTTTCTACTATCTATATTGAGAGAAGAGTAACAGATTTGTGAGAGGTCGATTGTCACTCCACTATATCAAGTTCTTCTATTCATTTTTTTATGATAGAAAATTTATTTTGCGAAACGGGCGTGTGACCAATATGCCAAAAAATTTGAAATATTTTCCAATTACTATTAGCGTGGATTTCTCTAATTACAATGCATGTAATCGAGTGTTGTGCTCTCATGATAAAAAAAATTAGCTTATTGTTGAAAATGCAATATTGTAAAATTAATTTTAAACATAACAATAAAATTAAATTCTTCTTATTAGCTTGTAAAAGAATTAGCTGATAAAATTATAATAAAGATACAACGTTGTTACTGGTTACATTTTGCTAACTTTGCTGTCATGTTCGGTGCCTAAAAAATATCTCAAAGTCTTGGAAATCAAATAAAAAATAAACTTTGTAAATTAGCAACAAAAACAAAAGTTGGGACGAAATTAAACCATAATTTTTGTAATCAAAAAAAAAAATACTTACATTGCGATTTTATGTATTGGCCGTTATTATTGCAAATATTTTTAAATTAATGTCACGGTTTTTCTTTAAATAATGTCACGTTTTTTCTTTAATTATGTTTTTCTTTTAAATTTGAACTTTTTACCATTAAATTAAAAATACCTAAAACTAAAAAACTAAGCTAAAAAATATAGCGAAAATTACGGGAAATTTTTTCTTCTTTTGTTTTTTTCAATTTTTCTTATCACTTTTCGTCATAAATTAATAAATTAATAAAAGGTTCAATTTTTTTGAATTTTTTTTTTCAGCCGGTATTAATTCAATTTGTTCATTTTCTCAATTCAGATAAATGATATAGGTACATACAAATGATAACATTGAAATTGATAGTTTTTTGAATTTGTGTTTATAAAAAAGCGTAAAGTATGCATCTTATTCAAATTTATTTCACTCCATGTAAATATATATGTACAGTAAAAAGTATATGATAATATAAAATAGAATACACTGAATACAAAGATGTATATAGTAAATACGAAAAAAATTTGAAGAATCGATTTGTGTGAAATGTGCAAAAATTTTTGCAAATTAATTAATAAATAATTTTTGTTAATAAAAGTTAAATGATTAATCATTAGTATATTGAAAAAAAACAAACAAATTTCTATAAATTATTTTTAATTTAAATTACAGTTAATAGTCTATGAATGCCGCATGTGAGGTTATTTTTTGATCCGACCCTTCTGTCGTCCTATAGAGTCGTAAATAGAATCCCAAAAAATTTTGAGATAATAGTCGAATATAAAATCGGGTACGAGGAGTTCGAAAATTGAGGTAACTTTTAAATGTGGGCTATGCGGCGGCGTCAAACATTTTATGGGAGAGGGGCCGAATATGCGGCGGGCGCAAATTTTCTAGTTTAAAAAATTAATTTGTTATTACAAAATTTTTGGATTAAAAATTTAAACATATGTACCAGAAAAGGGACTAATATAAATTAGACCTAAAAATTTTAAAAACTTATAGATTAAATTTAATTAATTTGATCTGATTTATCGACTGATCCTGTCAAAATTTAGCATATTTTTATATGTAAATTCTGGAAAAAAATAAATTTTTTGAATTTTACTTTTTTGTATTTCAATATTTTTCCGATTTTTTGTGTGTTAAATTTCCTTTTTATCCTTTTTCCAAATAAAAAGTTGCAAATTTTTAAATATTTAAAAAAGTTTTTTTTCGTCATCATAGGAATATTAATAAATTTCACATACTTTACAAAAATTGAAAATATTTGTAAAAAATGGAATGAAAATTTGATATTCTTCATCTATTTCAATCATGGTTCATTATAAGATTTACACCCTAACACATTGACGACAATATATTTTATATATCCCCTTATAAGGTTTTTCTTTGTTTTTTTATTAGGTTGGCAAAAAAATAATATCGGTTTTTATATTGAACGACATTATTATAAAAATAAAACTTAATTCAAGAGGTATTTTCCATCATGATCTATAACTCATCCTCAACATTCATGCGACGAATGAATGTCCTTGAAGAACTCGGCCGATTGTGACTCGAAGAAGTTAAACCCTTTAAATTTTTGCAATTTTGTCTCTATTTCAGTTTATTATAACAGTTCGAGGTTATGTGGGATAAGAAGCCATTTTTCTGGGCTATTTGGCGGTACCAAAACGTATCTGACATATTAACCGAGGTACATACAAATTTCCAACTTTAAACCCTTAAAATTTTTGAGTACCTCGATACTCCCATTGACATATGGAAAATTTTAAAGTTTTTCAAAATCATTTTTTTGCTATAATAGTATTAATTAGGCCTGAGAAAAGCTAAAAAATGAATTTCAAAAAGGTTGTTTCAAAAACTATGTTTTTATTGCAAATTCGATACTCATCAATTTTGGTCGATTATCTTTAAATATAAATTTGCCCCAAAAATTGAGTTATTACAAATAATTTTTGCACCATAATATTCGCAAGAAAACGCTCTTTCTAATAGAGAAAATCGTTTTCTTTATTAGATCCAAGAAATAGCCAAACAAACATTGTCGACATAACTTTCTTGCCAACCTAATATTTTTTTGAAATTTTTTTTATAATTGGAAAAATTCACGCTTTGAATAAGCTACAACTTCCATAAGCACGCTAATAAATTAATATATAAATTATTCAATTTATTCGTTGTCGTCAATGTGTTAAATGTCAAGAAAAATTCACATATATTTTCATCGATTTGTATTGTACTTTTAATTGGATTGAAAATAGAATTTTAATGAGGATTCTAATAAAATAAGATTTTCAAGTTTTCAATTCCAAAAAATAAAAAAGAAAGAAAAAAGAAGAAAATGAAGAACTAAAACAAAAATAGGTCAAAAATAAGCAGATAATTAGGTATAAAAATATAAAAATAGAGCTATACATTAGAGAAAATATTTTGTAAATGGCTATACGAAGGGTAGAAGAGTGATTTAAGCCTCCAAAATTTATAATTTGAGCGATGCGTTCGCTTCGCGCGCCAATTTTTTCTTTATTTTTTGGTTTTCAAATTTTTAATCCGCTCAAAAAATTATTAAAAAGTAAAAATGTATCAGAATGATTATATAAAAATATGATATTGATACATATATCCGAATAATCTATATCATTCTTTTTTTAATTATTTCCCCCTTTAACTCGTCAATTTTTGGGCCAAAAAATGTTTATTTTTTAATTGTTTTCGTCGAGAATTCAATTTAATATTCAATGACCTTCAATTTAGAACGAAAATATTTTTTTGGACTTAAAAGCTAACAAAATTATAAGAGAATAAATATCAAATTATCTAACCTTTAATTTTAAATCTTTAAATCGAACTGATCAAATTAATATTTGGACTTCTAATCTAAAAAGTTTCTGTATTATTTGCGTTCGAGAGGAGTGTGAAGGAGATGAGAGAATGTGTTGAACTCGAACCAATGTTTAAATTTTGTATTCCAAATTATTATATATAACTTTGGAAAAATAGGCTGCTTCGTTTTCCGACATTAATAACTTAAATAATTTATTTTTATAGATTGTTTTTTTTTGTTAATTTTTGCACAAATTTCCCTATCTCACTAAAAAATTTTTTAAAATGACTTTAAAAAATAATAAGCTCTTCTTTTTTTTCTTGAAAAACCCGCTAAAACACCGCATTTTTTAAGTGGATTTAAACGAAAGAATTAACACATTTTTGTGTCATGAAAAACGTTTGAATAAAAAAATGCCAAAAAAGGATTGAATCGAAAGTGCTTTGCCAACAAAAATTCACTAAAAATGCAAAGCTCTTGCGTTTTTGAGTCTGTCGTCAT
This sequence comes from Bradynema listronoti, assembly GCA_024678965.1. Classification (NCBI taxonomy): domain Eukaryota; kingdom Metazoa; phylum Nematoda; class Chromadorea; order Rhabditida; family Allantonematidae; genus Bradynema; species Bradynema listronoti. The sequence goes on from JANLNO010000003.1 coordinate 3,580,559, forward strand.
TGAATTTTTTGGATAATTTTGAATCATCATAAAAAAGTTAAATATTATTTTGTCAAGACTCTTGAAATAATAATTTTTTTCGATATTTTTCAATTTTATATTTGTTGGAGAGATAGAATATTTTTGTTAAAATTATTATTCACAATAATTTTCAGATAAACTTTTGGGTCAGAACAGATTGTCATGTTAAATTAGAATCAATAAAATTTACGGCAAAAATCACTTGAAAAACATAATTTTTACGGTAAAACAGCGATCAGGTAGGAGTGCATGCCGTATTCGAAGAGATTAATCGGCCGAGTTACGGTAATTTTTCTCATTAGCACTTTTTCGATCTTATTCTATCGAAATAATGGCGTTAAAGCGGATCATAACCCGAAAACTGTCAATGAGGTTATTATTTAATATAAAATAATAAATCACAGCATAATACATTATTATATTAGGTGTACAAATATGAAAGTTCGTTTTTTTACGATTCAAAAAGTTAAAATTCTAAAAAATTTTCAATTAAACTTTTATTAACACGAACTTTCATATTTGTACATTAATATGATTTACAATAATTTACTATCACAATTACAGTATTTTGACAAGCGAATTCCTGACGAGGAAACCCATCTTACGGACGCGGATTTTATTCATCATGACAATGGAAAACGCCATAACAGACATCGAAAAGATCTTTATAGGGAGCTTGATCAAGAATTCCTTTTCAATAGGATGCACGATACCAACAATTCCGAAGAAGACGTCGACGATTCGGCTATGTACAACGGCAATCGATTCGAAGGAGATATTGGTAAGCAATACCAAATACAAATACATGAATTATTGAAATCCTTATGTTATTTACTTTCTTACATTCCATATAGAAAAACTCGAATTTCTTTTGCATGTATTATTATATTTATTTAATTTAAAAAATTATACAATAGAAAATTTACAGTTAACCCAGGTTTATCATCTAAGACTCTAAGCGCCTTTATCGAGGACGCAAATGGAATGTTCGTACGCCAAATCGACGGTAACTCAGCTGCGGCTGCCGAGGCGGAACGCCTTAGTGCCGAGACCAAACTTGGCTCCAACGGACAGCACATTATGCGCAATGCCGTTCGACAAGCTTATTTAAAATGGCCTAACGGACGAATACCATATACTATCTCAAAACAGTATACTGTGGCTGGGTATAATAACACTTCATGGCTTTAAATTTCAAATTATACCAAAATTGAAAAGTTAATATTTGGTCTGTATATTTTGTTTTATTAGTGTACTTCTAATGATCAATTACTGATTTAAAATTAATTTTTGTTAAATTTATCATTTGATTTTAAGCCGCCAACGAATCGCCGACGCGTTTAAAGAGTATAAAGAACAAAGCTGCATTGAATTCACTCCTAAAACCGCTACTGATCTTGACTACGTGCATATTCTACCTGATGAAGGCTGTTATTCTCTTGTCGGCAAAGTTGGTAGGTTTTCTTAGCTGGACTGTTTGTATTCAGGATTCTATATAGAGACCTAATTATGAAAACTCGAAATTTTAGGCGGAAAGCAGCCGATTAGTCTTGGTAATGGATGTATGCACAAAGGCATTATTATCCACGAATTGATGCATTCAGTTGGCTTTTTTCATGAGCAAAGTGAGAAGAGCTCATTTAATTAATTTTTACCGAAATGTTAATTAAAAAGAACACTTTTACTTATTAACACAACATAAATAATATATTTATTATAGTAAAAAATATTTGATATGCTTAGGCAGAGCAGATCGAGATGAATATATAAAAATTAAATGGGAAAACGTGGAAAAAGGCCTTGAGGGTTGGTTTTTTAAATCTTACTATACATATTTATATTTTAACTTTTGCTCAATTTTTATTTTATTTTCAGACCAATTCGATAAATACTCGTTGGCGATGATCGATCATCTAGGCACAAAATATGACTATGGTAGCGTAATGCACTACGGTGCGGCAGCGTTTAGTCGCAACGGTATGCCTACAATTGAGACTGTGGAAAAAGACGTTCGAATCGGTCAGAGAATAGGTTTCAGCGCCACGGATCTTTATAAAATCAACAAGCTCTACGCATGTCCCAACCTTAACAGTTTGGATTGCACTTTCATTTTTTTTAAACATATGGATCCGAATTTGGAAATTTTTATAATAATAACGAAATTAGCATTATTTTTGAAAATTTAAAAAGTTTTAGCGATTAAAGTAAGCGCCCATCTGGCCGCTACTGTACCCACGTTACAAACTGTATTTTCTATTGCAGAAGGTGGCGCTGCCACCGTAAGCATCTTGCCAGGTACGGCGGCGCCGTCGCCTGCAGCGTGCGCTGATTTACGCGCCGATTGCGCAACGTTGGCTGCGCGTGGACATTGTGAGTCCATTTTTAGGTAAATTTTATGTTTTTAGATGGAAAATACTAGATTAAAAATCTCATCACTCTGCTCTTATTAATTTACAACAGACCAATATTAATAAATATCAGATGTGTAAATCTCAGATCTTGGTTGTTTTTTATTGTTAAGATTTTATTCCAGAAAATTTTCAGCAGTGCTTTTATGAGTGCAAATTGCGTAAAAAGTTGTGAACGATGCGATGAAAGCGACGGCGGCGCTGACCCGTCGAGTAGCGCCATCGCCGAGTGCCGCGATCGAAGAACCTGGTGTCCAGGTTGGGCTGCCAGCGGACTTTGCGACTTTCATGTCTTTCAACAGTACATGCATGCAAAATGTGCATACAGCTGTGGCCTTTGCAAATAATACGAGTAGTGATGTAATCCTTAAAAATAAAATTGGCACTAGAAGAAAGCATTGCTTTAAAAAAGCTAAATTTTTTTATTGTACATACTTTTTTTAAAATCAAGTAACACTAAAAAATTAACCTATTTTAAATTTTGCTAACAAATTTTCGCAAAATTTCACTTCATCGTCGTCGTTTAGCGAAGATGTCAAAGGCGTAAAAGGAAGAAATTCGCAAGCTTCTCACTTCACGCTTAAATTCATCACATTCAAATGAAGCGAAAAAATCAACAAAAACACTTAAAAGGCATTTTAACTTGCACTCATTTTTTCTTCAAACTCGGGATCAAACTTCTGCTAAACTTTAACTACAAACCTCTGCTAAACTTTAAATATATACACATTTACGATCCTTCATGAAAGTTTATCCTCAATAGTTGATTTAACTAGACTTGCCTATGCACACAATCACGCATTATTCTCGATGCAAATAATCATTCCTATCAATGTGATTACTAATATTTTTCTTATGTGATATTAAATAAACTTTCGAAATGCAAAATTTTCAAAATTTTGTAAAAATTATTTCCCGTTTTTGTGATTATTGCCATTTTTTGCCGTAATATTTATTGTTTGTATAAAAATTTAAATAAATTTCTTCGAGTAAAGTAAATTTTTTATTATCAAAAAAAAAAAATCATTTCAAACTGTTTTTAATTGGCTTATATATCAATTTAAAGCCTATTAAAAATAAATAAATTATAAACTTAATATTCAAATAAATAGCTAATTGCAAGTAAGCAAAAAATAGACAAATTAGGTAAAAAAGAAATCAAATGAGCAATTTCCCTATTATAACTTCTTTTAGATATTAAATTGGTTGATAAATATCATGGAAAATGGAGAGAACGCGGGCAGTCAGAGAATGGTCGTAAAATCCATTGCCGATTTTTCGCGTTGGATATATGAGGTATATAGAAAGCGAAATCCGCTGTAGTGTGAGCCCACGCTTACCGACTTTTCAATGAGTCCTATAATCTGTTTAATTATCTGAGCTCTTATGGCGAACCATATTCTGGATAGTTAAGGTTAGTTAAAGTCCTACCATTGCCTTACAAACACAACAAAAAATAAAAAAACCCAAAAATATTCCCAAAAAAATGATAGTGAAAGCAGCTCGGCAGAGTCGCAATTTCGACGTGGAGAGTCCGAGCTCCGTCGTATTCTCTACGTCAGCGGTTTTTTAAAAACAGAATGATTTTTTTTACTTTTTAGCGTATAATGAGATTTTGCCCATTTTTTTTCAATTTTTTGCACTTTAATTTCGTTAATTATTTTTAAATATTAAAAAGGTAAAAAAAAATTTTTTAATGTTAAATTGTCGCTTCCTTTTTCTATCTAAACAAATTTCTTTTTTATATTAGTATATAGTGTACCAAAAGAAATCAAATGCGTCAACAAAAATTCGAATTTACGCTCGGCGAATGCAGTGAGAAAGTGAATATAAAAAAATGAAAAATTATTTTTCGAACAACATCGAAGAAGCTTATTGTACAACAAAATACCTAAATTATTCAATTGAATACACAACACAGTAATTGAAAAAAATGTATTTAAATAACGGAAAAATTCACATATTGAAAAAGATTTTCACAAAAAAGTAAAATAAAATGTTGATATTGATCGATTTTTTTTTAAAAAATGATAAAAATTCTTAAAAAAGTACTTAATTGTAATAATTACTAGTTTTAATAATAAAAAGAAATTTTGTTTACAAAAGTTTGACGGAATCACCAATTAATTTCTTGGTTAAAAACTATTTTATCGGTTCTGTAATAATTTGTCACAAATTAATTCGATTCCGATTTTCATCTATCATCCATCATTTTACCTAAAAATTATGTTTTCAAATTTATTTCAACTTTTTTTTTGCACCGCAACTTTTCTAAGTTGATAAAAATTATTTCAAAAGAAAAGTAACAGCAAAAAGTCGAAATATTGCGATCTTTTGATTATTAACAAAACAAATAAGTATTTGATAATCATAAGAAGTAAGAAAAATGGATTATAAATCTTTGAATTCCCTGTAAAAATCTTTTTTGTAGATTTTACTCTTATTTATTTCTAAATTTTTACTAAATTTCTTTAAAAAATATTTTTTTTAACGAAATTATAAGACGAAAATATATATTTTTTGAAATTAATCGATAATAATTTTTTTTATAAATTATTAGTCTATTAATTATTATTATTTCCTTTTTTTATTTTTTAAAATATTTTTTTAGTAAAATTTTTAGTGGAATCAATGATCTAGTGAATTTAATTTGTCATTTTTGTGCTGGCTGACTTAAAATTTTTATTTTTTAATTTTATAAAAGTTTATCTCTTTAAAGTAATGAAGGAAAATGAGTCAAAAAACAGTTTGGCGCCGCCGTCCAATGGTAATTTGCGAAAGAGTCCCAGCAGTGCACAGGATTTGGGATCGTAAGTACTTAGATTTATTTATTTGAATATATAAAAAGAATAGCAATGTAGATATTTTTTATGGTTTTATTATTCATTTTTTACTTTTTTTAATTTATAGTCTCTATGAAGAGCATCACTGGAGTCTAGAAGAGACATCGCGTCGTAACCCCGAATCCAATATCAACATAAAAGAACCTGCCCAGAGTCGGGGGCTGACGCCTAATGTTGCTAGAGATAGGCTCGAGGCAAATTTATTTATAAAGTTTTAATATGTATCATATAATTTTTTTCAAAAAAAATTTTCGATAGTATAATTTTTTCAGAAGGATGGTCCTAATCGATTGCCAGCTGCTAAGGAAGTCAGTGATTTGAAGCTGTTTTTGTCTCAATTTCTCAACCAGCTTTGGATCCTTTTGGCTGTCGCGGCTCTGCTTTCATTCATCGGATACTTCGGCGATAAAAAAGCGTAAATATCATAACATTCTGTAATTTATTCATTACAGAAACAATTTATTAACACTAAATAATACCAATTTATTTAAGTGACATCTCGACATTGATCGTAGGCATAGTTCTTATTTTAATGATTGTCATTATGTGTTTCATTTCTTTTACACAGGAACGAGAGGCTCGAAAGGTAAAACAAAAAAAATCGAAATCAATTATCATATAAAGTTAATTTTCTAGGTTGTACGTGGCTTTGAGAATCTTTTACCACAACAATGTACGGTAATTCGTGACAGTAACGAGATGACCATTTCTGCCGAGGACCTCGTCGTTGGAGACATTATTCGCATAAAGTCGGGAATTCGTGTACCAGCCGATGCGCGAGTTATAGTAGAACTACAAATTTATTTGGATGTAACAAATGAAGCAAATTTTTATCATATATGTAGGTATGCAGCGAATTACGTATCGAAAGCTCATCCATTACCGGCGAATCCGAGCCTGTTGAATATCATGCCGAGGCAGTAGATGGCAATGTGCCAATATTTGAAGCACGAAACGTGGCCTTTAATGGGTCTATGTGTGTGGACGGCGATGGTACAGCCCTGGTCATTAAAACAGGCTCAAATACAGTAATTTTTTGTATATCTTTTTGCTAAACTTTTTTTTATGCTCAAATGTGTCTGATGGATAATTTAAATAAGTTCAAATAAATTTTAAAGATTATTGGTCACATTGCGATGATGACGACGAATCAAAAAAACAAGAAAAGTCGCTTACAAACACAAATAAACGTTTTTGTCAAGTTTCTTACTGTACTCGCTATTACGATCGCCATTATAACGTTTGTGGCCGGTGGATTCGTCCAGAATTGGACTCAAGTTGAATTACTTTTAATCACTGCATTTACCGTATGCGCTGTTGCTATTGTAAGTTACGCTTATTGTATTTTTTGAAAAATATGCTGTAACTTATTAAAAACCAAATATAGAAATACTCTAACAATCATAAAGCAAAATACTTAATTATTACTATAGATACCCGAAGGACTACCCGCTACCGTAACTTCTATATTGACTCTTGTGGCTCGACGTCTTGCGCAAAAAAACGTTTATTTGAAACGACTTGATATCGTAGAGGCACTGGGCTCGGCGAATATTATCGCTTCAGACAAAACCGGCACTCTAACTAAAAACGAAATGACCGTAACCGATTTGTGGTATAGCAACGAATATGTGACTGGTATTATATTCATGTCTTTTTTTAGATTGTAATACAAAATTACAATTCAGATATTCCCGAGAATAAAATTCTCGGCGGTTACAAAACCATGACGATGAAAACAATTAGCAAAGTATCCTCACCTCTATCGGACCTACTAGTCGCGATGACCATTTGTAATACAGCCTCCTTTGAAACGACCTCTCATAAAGCATCAAAAGATGACATTGCATCGATAGGAAGCGCCACATATGGTGGCCGAGCAAAAGTCGCGCCAGTTTTGCCGACGGTTGCAAGAGCTCGTCAAAAACGCGCTGGATCCATAAAAATAGATATGCCAGTTATTGCCGAAGAACCTCAAACGTGTGTAAAACTTTTAAATTTTGAATTTTTTCCCTTCTCAAATTCAATTACTTTTATTAATCTAAATTTGTATAGGAAAAAGTTCACCAGTCATGTACCGTCTGTGATTCGTCAAGCCACGACGGCAGCGCAAAACGGCGATACGATAACACAATATACGCTTACACAAACAACTGTACAACGTCGGCGTCGACGCATTCAGGAACTGATCCAGGGAAAACAAGCCATTGGCGCACCATCGGAAGTAGCATTAATCAAATACGCGGAGCAGCTCATCAACGTACATGAATTTCGGAGACGCTATCAGGTATCAATAAAATAATCGAATATATTATAGTAATTTGATAAGCCTTTTTAGGTGGTTTTCGAAATTCCCTTCAATTCCCGTCGTAAATTTCATTTGGTTGTTGCAAAATTGCGCGAAATCGGCAACTCACAGTGCCAGTATTTGATGATGATGAAGGGTGCTCCGGAAATCGTAATCCGTAACTGTGATCGTATTCTCGGTGAAGACTCGACGGATGGCGGCGATGTGCAAGAGCTTGAAATGAACCAGCAGAGAACCGACGAATTTCAAGTTCGTTTTAAAAATCAAAATTATCCTTATCTACTGTAATAATATTCCACCCCCTTAAATGCTAGTTGAATTAATAAATCCTTCTTTTAATCAGATTTTAATATACTTTTTATGTTGAATTAGGCTCATTTTCATTTTCGAAGTTTTTCAAAAGGCTCATATATTTTTTTAGAAAGCCTATCAGACTTTTGGCGAACACGGCCGGCGAGTCATTGGCTTCGCTCACAAATTCTTCAACGCTGCGCCGAACGCAAAATTCGACGCAGACGACGAGGAATTTATTAAAGAAATGGTCTTTTTAGGTGTATGTGCCATTATGGATCCACCAAGGTAATAGCAATTTAAAGTCACATATACAATAATATAATAAAATTTAAGCGTATAATTAAAATAATCAAAATAACCAATAAATAAATATCATTAAACTTTAACTTTAAGTTTTAAGCCAAAATTAATTATTAGGGACGAAACCAAAGAAAGCATTCGTCTCTGTAAAGAGGCCGGAATTCGTGTATTTATGGTCACTGGCGATCACCATATTACAGCTACTGCTATCGCTAGGCAAATTGGTCTCCTCGACTCATATAAAGTATTTAAAAACATTAGTTTTTAGCAGGCCCTTAAAATTGGTTATTATTAAGATAGTTTCCAAGTAAAATAGTCTGTTATTCTCAATTTCCACCAAAAATAAATTCAAAATTTTAAGGAAAATGGCGAACCAGACTGGGACGTAGTTAAGGGTGAAGATGTTCCGAAACTCTCCACGGAAGATTGGGACCTCCTTTTATCCAGACGAAATTTGGTGTTTGCGCGCACTACCCCAGAGCACAAATATCGTATCGTGCAGGAGTGTCAACAGCGCGGTCAAATTATATCAATGACCGGCGATGGTGTAAATGACGCGCCAGCGCTCAAAAAGTCAGACATTGGCGTGGGAATGGGATCCGGTACGTGGCTATGACAATATTTTAAAAAATACATAGTTATTTTTAATTCGGTTAACCAAAACTTTGAACTTAAAATATATCATCTAGCAGTAAGATTTTTGTAAATAGGCAGTGACGTGGCGAAACAAGCTGCCGACATTGTTCTTGTTGACGACAATTTTTCGTCGATGGTCAGCGCTGTTGAGGAAGGTCGTTTGATGTTCGACAATATCAAAAAGATGATGCTTTATATCCTCACCCACGCATTTCCTGAAATGTGGGGACTTTTTGTCCATTACATTTTCGGCATGCCAATTGGAATTACGGCCTTACAAGTAAGTGCAATTTGTGAAATTTTTAGATCATTAATATCTTTGAAGAAAATATCTTTAAAAAGAACAATTATAGTCAGTTTCCATTTTTTCCAGATTCTTTCCATTGATTTGGTGACTGAAATTCCACCCGGAATCGCGCTATGCAAGGAGCCCATTGAAGGCGACATAATGAAATTGCCACCTCGCAAAAAGGACGAAATTCTCATTAGCAAACAACTTTTGGCCTATTGTTATTTGTACACAGGGCATTTGCAGGCTCTTACCTGCTTTCTGAGTTATGCGACAGTGTTTTGGTAATAAATAAAAAATATAATAATTGTCAAATCGGTAAATTAATAAGACATAAAAAAGAAATTTGATAAATATTCATTATTATATTATTATTAGATAAATAAAAATGTTAATCAATTAGGATCAATGGTATTGGACTCTCTTATCTATGGATGTCTCACGACCAATGGCGGGTCAACAAAACTATTGTATTCGAAACTGATAAAGGGAACTTTACTTACCAAAAGCAAGATGAAATTGGCAGGCAGGCGTCGTCGGCCTGGCATGTTGGTATAGTGTTAGGACAGGTTTAAGTTAATTTAAATCTTCTAATAAATACAAGTATTAACTGATAAAAAATTTTTAAAATGTTCAAACAAAAGTGTTTTAGGTTTTTCACATGTTCAGTTGTCGGACTCTTCGACAGTCAATTTTTAAGCATGGACTTTTCTCTAATATGGTACTAACACATTTTAATTTATATTTAGGTTATACATATTACTTAGTTTATTCGATGAAAAGTCAAAAAATATCAATAATTATTGCTTTGTTTACAGTCAATGAACATAGCAATTATCATTGAGATTGTGCTACTTTGCATTTTTGTCTACGTACCAGGTTGGTATTTTTTGAATATTTCAAAACTGGAATAAGAACGATTATAAATGTTTTTTTCCAAAGGAATCAACGAATTAATTGGCGGTGGGCCAGTTCCATGGGAATGCTGGCTGGTTGTCGGCATGGTTGGTCTAGTAATTCTTACATTGAACGAGATCCGCAAATACGCTTTGCGTAATTTGCCTACTCATCCTATAATTAATTGGTTCAGAATATAAAATTGAGCCACTAAAAACGACAACATATATATTAGAAAAAACATTTACTACTAAAAAAATTTAATCTTTTTGCAATTTGTTGACTTAAAAAATTATATTTTTTAAAATTTAATTCATTAAATTGATTTAAAAATATTAAAAAAATGAAAAAAATTTCCAAATTTTGAAAAATGAGCATGTCACAATATAATTTAAATGAAAGAGTTAGATTTTAATTATTTTTTAAATAAATTTTAGACTCAATCTATAGTATTATTTGTATTTATTTGAGTTTCGAAAATTGATTTAAAAATATAAAAAAATATACTATATTGATAATGTAGATTAATAATATAAAATAATTAATAACTTACAAATGCTTAGAAAATACTTTAAATTGGGTCGAATTTTCAAAAATTTTAATTATATATGAGAATTTTAAATATTGTACAATTAATTATAAATTCATTATTATGTTTAGTAATTTAATATACAATAAAATATACTATATTAATAGTGTAGATTAATAATATAAAAAAATGAAATCTAAAACATGCTTAGAAAATATTTAAAATTGAGTACAATTTTCAAAAATTTTAATTATAAATGGAAATTTTAATTTTGTACAATTAATTATAAATTCACTATTATGTTTGGTAATTTTATTCACAATAAAATATACTATATTAATAGTGTAGATTAATAATAAAAAAAAATTTAGATCTAAAACATGGTTAGAAAATAATTTAAATTGGGTCCGATTTCCAAAAATTTTAATTATATATGAAACTTTTAAATTTGGACAATTAATTATAAATTCACTATTATGTTTGGTAATTTTATTCACAATAAAATATACTATATTAATAGTGTAGATTAATAATAAAAAAATTTAGATCTAAAACATGCTTAGAAAATAATTTAAATTGGGTCCGATTTCCAAAAATTTTAATTATATATGAAACTTTTAAATTTGGACAATTAATTATAAATTCACTATTATGTTTGGTAATTGAATTTACAATAAAAAATACTATATTAATAGTGTAGATTAATATTATATTAAAATTGATATTTATTACACGATTTAAAAATATTTAAAAATGGGTCAATTATTCAAAAATTAATATAATATTTGGAAATTTTAAATATTCCAGAATTAATTATAAATTTAGTATTATGTTTGGTTATTTATTTTACATAAAAATATATTATATTAATAGTGTAGATTAATATTATATTAAAATTGATATTTATTACACGATTTAAAAATATTTAAAAATGGGTCAATTATTCAAAAATTAATATAATATTTGGAAATTTTAAATATTCTAGAATTAATTATAAATTTAGTATTATGTTAAGTTATTTATTTTACATTAAAATATACTCTATTGATAGTGTAGATTAATATTATATAAAAATTAATATTTATTACAAGATTTAAAAATATTTTAAAATGGGTCAATTTTTCAAAAATTAATATAATATTCAGAATATTTTAAATTTTCTAGAATTAATTATAAATTTAGTATTATGTTTGGTTATTTATTTTACATAAAAATATATTATATTAATAGTGTAGATTAATATTATATTAAAATTGATATTTATTACACGATTTAAAAATATTTAAAAATGGGTCAATTATTCAAAAATTAATATAATATTTGGAAATTTTAAATATTCTAGAATTAATTATAAATTAAATATTATGTTTGGTTATTTATTTTACATTAAAATATACTATATTGATAGTGTAGAGTAATATTATATAAAAATTGAGATCTATTACACAATATAAAAATATTTTAAAATGGGTCAATTTTTCAAAAATTAATATAATATTCAGAATATTTTAAATATTCTAGAATTAATTATAAATTTAGTATTGTGTTTGATTATTTATTTTACATTAAAATATACTATATTGATTGTGTAAATTAATATTATATAAAAATTGAAATCTATTACACGATATAAAAATATTTTAAAATGGGTCAATTTTTCAAAAATTAATATAATATTCAGAATATTTTAAATTTTCTAGAACTAATTATAAATTTAGTATTATGTTTGATTATTTATTTTACATTAAAATATACTATATTGATTGTGTAGATTAATATTATATAAAAATTGAGATCTATTACACGATATAAAAATATTTTAAAATGGGTCAATTTTTCAAAAATTAATATAATATTTGGTAATATTAAATTTTCTAGAATTAATTATAAATTCACTATTATGTTTGATTATTTATTTTACATTAAAATCTACTATATTGATAGTGTAGAGTAATATTATATAAAAATTGAGATCTATTACACAATATAAAAATATTTTAAAATGGGTCAATTTTTCAAAAATTAATATAATATTCAGAATATTTTAAATTTTCTAGAATTAATTATAAATTAAATATTATGTTTGGTTATTTATTTTACATTTAAAATATACTATATTGATAGTGTAGAGTAATATTATATAAAAATTGAGATCTATTACACAATATAAAAATATTTTAAAATGGGTCAATTTTTCAAAAATTAATATAATATTCAGAATATTTTAAATTTTCTAGAATTAATTATAAATTCACTATTATGTTTGATTATTTATTTTACATTAAAATATACTATATTGATAGTGTAGAGTAATATTATATAAAAATTGAGATCTATTACACAATATAAAAATATTTTAAAATGGGTCAATTTTTCAAAAATTAATATAATATTCAGAATATTTTAAATTTTCTAGAATTAATTATAAATTAAATATTATGTTTGTTTATTTATTTTACATTTAAAATATACTATATTGATAGTGTAGAGTAATATTATATAAAAATTGAGATCTATTACACAATATAAAAATATTTTAAAATGGATATATGCAAAATAATATCGTGTACTCTCGTTGTCTGGCCATCGGACGAAACCCATCGCCAATTTTTCGCCAATGAATTTCGGGTTATATAAGCGAAAATATTAATCAGTTCCCCAATGATATCAATCACTCGTGGTTGTGTCACTATCACATGATTTCGATTCCGGTTTGACTCGGCCAAGCTAGAGTTAAGTCAATACCAGTGTTTGTGGTTCACTGGACCCTCTGGGCACCATTCCCAGTGGCCTCTTCGGAGGTTCGGTACGTCCCACAGCTAACTGAGTCAGCCGGATGAGAAAGTATTGTGATGGTGCACAACTAAGATTCCGCATGACACAACGGATCCGCGTATTGCGGTACGCGCATAGTTGGCTTGCTTGGCCGGACCCGCTCTCTTTCGATTAGGATCGAAGATTGAGCAATGATCCTGGCCGCACCAACCTTTTGCCATTTTTAAAAATGACTTAATGCTAAAAAATTTGGCTCATATGAATTTTTTTATAATAGTAAAATATTTGATTAATTTCACCAAATTTTCAACGAACCCAAAATCAAAAAATTGAGTAATATTATATAAAAATTGAGATCAATTACACAATATAAAAATATTTTAAAATGGGTTAATTTTTCAAAAATTAATATAATATTCAGAATATTTTAAATTTTCTAGAATTAATTATAAATTTAGTATTATGTTTGATTATTTATTTTACATTAAAATATACTATATTGATTGTGTAGAGTAATATTATATAAAAATTGAGATCTATTACACAATATAAAAATATTTTAAAATGGGTCAATTTTTCAAAAATTAATATAATATTCAGAATATTTTAAATTTTCTAGAATTAATTATAAATTTAGTATTATGTTTGATTATTTATTTTACATTAAAATATACTATATTGATTGTGTAGAGTAATATTATATAAAAATTGAGATCTATTACACGATATAAAAATATTTTAAAATGGGTCAATTTTTCAAAAATTAATATAATATTCAGAATATTTTAAATTTTCTAGAATTAATTATAAATTTAGTATTATGTTTGATTATTTATTTTACATTAAAATATACTATATTTATTGTGTAGAGTAATATTATATAAAAATTGAGATTTATTACACGATATAAAAATATTTTAAAATGGGTCAATTTTTCAAAAATTAATATAATACTTGGTAATATTAAATTTTCTAAAATTAATTATAAATTTAGTATTATGTTTGATTATTTATTTTACATTAAAATATACTATATTGATTGTGTAGAGTAATATTATATAAAAATTGAGATCTATTACACGATATAAAAATATTTTAAAATGGGTCAATTTTTCAAAAATTAATATAATATTCAGAATATTTTAAATTTTCTAGAATTAATTATAAATTTAGTATTATGTTTGATTATTTATTTTACATTAAAATATACTATATTGATTGTGTAGAGTAATATTATATAAAAATTGAGATCTATTACACGATATAAAAATATTTTAAAATGGATATATGCAAAATAATATCGTGTACTCTCGTTGTCTGGCCATCGGACGAAACCCATCGCCAATTTTTCGCCAATGAATTTCGGGTTATATAAGCGAAAATATTAATCAGTTCCCCAATGATATCAATCACTCGTGGTTGTGTCACTATCACATGATTTCGATTCCGGTTTGACTCGGCCAAGCTAGAGTTAAGTCAATACCAGTGTTTGTGGTTCACTGGACCCTCTGGGCACCATTCCCAGTGGCCTCTTCGGAGGTTCGGTACGTCCCACAGCTAACTGAGTCAGCCGGATGAGAAAGTATTGTGATGGTGCACAACTAAGATTCCGCATGACACAACGGATCCGCGTATTGCGGTACGCGCATAGTTGGCTTGCTTGGCCGGACCCGCTCTCTTTCGATTAGGATCGAAGATTGAGCAATGATCCTGGCCGCACCAACCTTTTGCCATTTTTAAAAATGACTTAATGCTAAAAAATTTGGCTCATATGAATTTTTTTATAATAGTAAAATATTTGATTAATTTCACCAAATTTTCAACGAACCCAAAATCAAAAAATTGAGTAATATTATATAAAAATTGAGATCAATTACACAATATAAAAATATTTTAAAATGGGTCAATTTTTCAAAAATTAATATAATATTCAGAATATTTTAAATTTTCTACAATTAATTATAAATTCACTATTATGTTTGATTATTTATTTTACATTAAAATATACTATATTGATTGTGTAGAGTAATATTGTATAAAAATTGAGATCTATTACACAATATAAAAATATTTTAAAATGGGTTAATTTTTCAAAAATTAATATAATATTCAGAATATTTTAAATTTTCTAGAATTAATTATAAATTTAGTATTATGTTTGATTATTTATTTTACATTAAAATATACTATATTGATTCTGTAAATTAATATTATATAAAAATTGAGATCTATTACACGATATAAAAATATTTTAAAATGGGTCAATTTTTCAAAAATTAATATAATATTCAGAATATTTTAAATTTTCTAGAATTAATTATAAATTTAGTATTATGTTTGATTATTTATTTTACATTAAAATATACTATATTGATTGTGTAGAGTAATATTATATAAAAATTGAGATCTATTACACGATATAAAAATATTTTAAAATGGGTCAATTTTTCAAAAATTTATATAATATTCAGAATATTTTAAATTTTCTAGAATTAATTATAAATTAAATATTATGTTTGGTTATTTATTTTACATTTAAAATATACTATATTGATAGTGTAGAGTAATATTATATAAAAATTGAGATCTAATACACAATATAAAAATATTTTAAAATGGGTCAATTTTTCAAAAATTAATATAATATTTGGTAATATTAAATTTTCTAGAATTAATTATAAATTAAATATTATGTTTGGTTATTTATTTTACATTAAAATATACTATATTGATAGTGTAGAGTAATATTATATAAAAATTGAGATCTATTACACGATATAAAAATATTATAAAATGGGTCAATTTTTCAAAAATTAATATAATATTTGGTAATATTAAATTTTCTAGAATTAATTATAAATTAAATATTATGTTTGGTTATTTATTTTACATTAAAATATACTATATTGATAGGGTAGAGTAATATTATATAAAAATTGAGATCTATTACACAATATAAAAATATTTTAAAATGGGTCAATTTTTCAAAAATTTATATAATATTCAGAATATTTTAAATTTTCTAGAATTAATTATAAATTTAGTATTATGTTTGATTATTTATTTTACATTAAAATATACTATATTGATTGTGTAGAGTAATATTATATAAAAATTGAGATCTATTACACGATATAAAAATATTTTAAAATGGGTCAATTTTTCAAAAATTAATATAATATTCAGAATATTTTAAATTTTCTAGAATTAATTATAAATTTAGTATTATGTTTGATTATTTATTTTACATTAAAATATACTATATTGATTGTGTAGATTAATATTATATAAAAATTGAGATCTATTACACGATATAAAAATATTTTAAAATGGATATATGCAAAATAATATCGTGTACTCTCGTTGTCTGGCCATCGGACGAAACCCATCGCCAATTTTTCGCCAATGAATTTCGGGTTATATAAGCGAAAATATTAATCAGTTCCCCAATGATATCAATCACTCGTGGTTGTGTCACTATCACATGATTTCGATTCCGGTTTGACTCGGCCAAGCTAGAGTTAAGTCAATACCAGTGTTTGTGGTTCACTGGACCCTCTGGGCACCATTCCCAGTGGCCTCTTCGGAGGTTCGGTACGTCCCACAGCTAACTGAGTCAGCCGGATGAGAAAGTATTGTGATGGTGCACAACTAAGATTCCGCATGACACAACGGATCCGCGTATTGCGGTACGCGCATAGTTGGCTTGCTTGGCCGGACCCGCTCTCTTTCGATTAGGATCGAAGATTGAGCAATGATCCTGGCCGCACCAACCTTTTGCCATTTTTAAAAATGACTTAATGCTAAAAAATTTGGCTCATATGAATTTTTTTATAATAGTAAAATATTTGATTAATTTCACCAAATTTTCAACGAACCCAAAATCAAAAAATTGAGTAATATTATATAAAAATTGAGATCAATTACACAATATAAAAATATTTTAAAATGGGTCAATTTTTCAAAAATTAATATAATATTCAGAATATTTTAAATTTTCTACAATTAATTATAAATTCACTATTATGTTTGATTATTTATTTTACATTAAAATATACTATATTGATTGTGTAGAGTAATATTGTATAAAAATTGAGATCTATTACACAATATAAAAATATTTTAAAATGGGTTAATTTTTCAAAAATTAATATAATATTCAGAATATTTTAAATTTTCTAGAATTAATTATAAATTTAGTATTATGTTTGATTATTTATTTTACATTAAAATATACTATATTGATTGTGTAGAGTAATATTATATAAAAATTGAGATCTATTACACGATATAAAAATATTTTAAAATGGGTCAATTTTTCAAAAATTAATATAATATTCAGAATATTTTAAATTTTCTAGAACTAATTATAAATTTAGTATTATGTTTGATTATTTATTTTACATTAAAATATACTATATTGATTGTGTAGATTAATATTATATAAAAATTGAGATCTATTACACGATATAAAAATATTATAAAATGGGTCAATTTTTCAAAAATTAATATAATATTTGGTAATATTAAATTTTCTAGAATTAATTATAAATTAAATATTATGTTTGGTTATTTATTTTACATTAAAATATACTATATTGATAGGGTAGAGTAATATTATATAAAAATTGAGATCTATTACACAATATAAAAATATTTTAAAATGGGTCAATTTTTCAAAAATTAATATAATATTCAGAATATTTTAAATTTTCTAGAATTAATTATAAATTTAGTATTATGTTTGATTATTTATTTTACATTAAAATCTACTATATTGATACTGTAGAGTAATATTATATAAAAATTGAGATCTATTACACAATATAAAAATATTTTAAAATGGGTCAATTTTTCAAAAATTAATATAATATTCAGAATATTTTAAATTTTCTAGAATTAATTATAAATTCACTATTATGTTTGATTATTTATTTTACATTAAAATCTACTATATTGATACTGTAGAGTAATATTATATAAAAATTGAGATCTATTACACAATATAAAAATATTTTAAAATGGGTCAATTTTTCAAAAATTAATATAATATTCAGAATATTTTAAATTTTCTAGAATTAATTATAAATTTAGTATTATGTTTGATTATTTATTTTACATTAAAATATACTATATTGATTGTGTAGAGTAATATTATATAAAAATTGAGATCTATTACACAATATAAAAATATTTTAAAATGGGTCAATTTTTCAAAAATTAATATAATATTCAGAATATTTTAAATTTTCTAGAATTAATTATAAATTAAATATTATGTTTGATTATTTATTTTACATTAAAATATACTATATTGATTGTGTAAATTAATATTATATAAAAATTGTAATCTATTACACGATATAAAAATATTTTAAAATGGGTCAATTTTTCAAAAATTAATATAATATTCAGAATATTTTAAATTTTCTAGAATTAATTATTAATTTAGTATTATGTTTGGTTATTTATTTTACATTAAAATATACTATATTGATTGTGTAGTGTAATATTATATAAAAATTGAGATCTATTACACAATATAAAAATATTTTAAAATGGGTCAATTTTTCAAAAATTAATATAATATTCAGAATATTTTAAATTTTCTAGAATTAATTATAAATTTAGTATTATGTTTGATTATTTATTTTACATTAAAATATACTATATTGATTGTGTAAATTAATATTATATAAAAATTGTAATCTATTACACGATATAAAAATATTTTAAAATGGGTCAATTTTTCAAAAATTAATATAATATTCAGAATATTTTAAATTTTCTAGAATTAATTATTAATTTAGTATTATGTTTGATTATTTATTTTACATTAAAATATACTATATTGATTGTGTAAATTAATATTATATAAAAATTGAAATTTATTAAACGATATAAAAATATTTTAAAATGGGTCAATTTTTCAAAAATTAATATAATATTCAGAATATTTTAAATATTCTAGAATTAATTATAAATTTAGTATTATGTTTGATTATTTATTTTACATTAAAATATACTATATTGATTGTGTAGATTAATATTATATAAAAATTGAAATCTATTACACGATATAAAAATATTTTAAAATGTGTCAATTTTTCAAAAATTAATATAATATTCAGAATATTTTAAATTTTCTAGAATTAATTATAAATTTAGTATTATGTTTGATTATTTATTTTACATTAAAATATACTATATTGATTGTGTAGAGTAATATTATATAAAAATTGTAGATCTATTACACGATATAAAAATATTTTAAAATGGGTCAATTTTTCAAAAATTAATATAATATTCAGAATATTTTAAATTTTCTAGAATTAATTATTAATTTAGTATTATGTTTGATTATTTATTTTACATTAAAATATACTATATTGATTCTGTAAATTAATATTATATAAAAATTGAGATCTATTACACGATATAAAAATATTTTAAAATGGGTCAATTTTTCAAAAATTAATATAATATTCAGAATATTTTAAATTTTCTAGAATTAATTATAAATTTAGTATTATGTTTGATTATTTATTTTACATTAAAATATACTATATTGATTGTGTAGAGTAATATTATATAAAAATTGAGATCTATTACACAATATAAAAATATTTTAAAATGGGTCAATTTTTCAAAAATTAATATAATATTCAGAATATTTTAAATTTTCTAGAATTAATTATAAATTTAGTATTATGTTTGATTATTTATTTTACATTAAAATATACTATATTGATTGTGTAGAGTAATATTATATAAAAATTGAGATCTATTACACAATATAAAAATATTTTAAAATGGGTCAATTTTTCAAAAATTAATATAATATTCAGAATATTTTAAATTTTCTAGAATTAATTATAAATTTAGTATTATGTTTGATTATTTATTTTACATTAAAATATACTATATTGATTGTGTAGATTAATATTATATAAAAATTGTAGATCTATTACACGATATAAAAATATTTTAAAATGGGTCAATTTTTCAAAAATTAATATAATATTTGGTAATATTAAATTTTCTAGAATTAATTATAAATTAAATATTATGTTTGGTTATTTATTTTACATTAAAATATACTATATTGATAGTGTAGAGTAATATTATATAAAAATTGAGATCTATTACACAATATAAAAATATTTTAAAATGGGTCAATTTTTCAAAAATTAATATAATATTTGAAAAATATTAAATTTTCTAGAATTAATTATAAATTAAATATTATGTTTGGTTATTTATTTTACATTAAAATATACTATATTGATAGTGTAGAGTAATATTATATAAAAATTGAGATCTATTACACAATATAAAAATATTTTAAAATGGGTCAATTTTTCAAAAATTAATATAATATTCAGAATATTTTAAATTTTCTAGAATTAATTATAAATTTAGTATTATGTTTGATTATTTATTTTACATTAAAATATACTATATTGATAGTGTAGAGTAATATTATATAAAAATTGAGATCTATTACACAATATAAAAATATTTTAAAATGGGTCAATTTTTCAAAAATTAATATAATATTTAGTAATATTTTAAATTTTCTAGAATTAATTATAAATTAAATATTATGTTTGGTTATTTATTTTACATTAAAATATACTATATTGATAGTGTAGAGTAATATTATATAAAAATTGAGATCTATTACACAATATAAAAATATTTTAAAATGGGTCAATTTTTCAAAAATTAATATAATATTCAGAATATTTTAAATTTTCTAGAATTAATTATAAATTTAGTATTATGTTTGATTATTTATTTTACATTAAAATATACTATATTGATTGTGTAGAGTAATATTATATAAAAATTGAGATCTATTACACAATATAAAAATATTTTAAAATGGGTCAATTTTTCAAAAATTAATATAATATTCAGAATATTTTAAATTTTCTAGAATTAATTATAAATTTAGTATTATGTTTGATTATTTATTTTACATTAAAATATACTATATTGATTGTGTAGAGTAATATTTTATAAAAATTGAGATCTATTACACAATATAAAAATATTTTAAAATGGATATATGCAAAATAATATCGTGTACTCTCGTTGTCTGGCCATCGGACGAAACCCATCGCCAATTTTTCGCCAATGAATTTCGGGTTATATAAGCGAAAATATTAATCAGTTCCCCAATGATATCAATCACTCGTGGTTGTGTCACTATCACATGATTTCGATTCCGGTTTGACTCGGCCAAGCTAGAGTTAAGTCAATACCAGTGTTTGTGGTTCACTGGACCCTCTGGGCACCATTCCCAGTGGCCTCTTCGGAGGTTCGGTACGTCCCACAGCTAACTGAGTCAGCCGGATGAGAAAGTATTGTGATGGTGCACAACTAAGATTCCGCATGACACAACGGATCCGCGTATTGCGGTACGCGCATAGTTGGCTTGCTTGGCCGGACCCGCTCTCTTTCGATTAGGATCGAAGATTGAGCAATGATCCTGGCCGCACCAACCTTTTGCCATTTTTAAAAATGACTTAATGCTAAAAAATTTGGCTCATATGAATTTTTTTATAATAGTAAAATATTTGATTAATTTCACCAAATTTTCAACGAACCCAAAATCAAAAAATTGAGTAATATTATATAAAAATTGAGATCAATTACACAATATAAAAATATTTTAAAATGGGTCAATTTTTCAAAAATTAATATAATATTCAGAATATTTCAAATTTTCTACAATTAATTATAAATTCACTATTATGTTTGATTATTTATTTTACATTAAAATATACTATATTGATAGTGTAGAGTAATATTATATAAAAATTGAGATCTATTACACAATATAAAAATATTTTAAAATGGGTCAATTTTTCAAAAATTAATATAATATTCAGAATATTTCAAATTTTCTAGAATTAATTATAAATTTAATATTATGTTTGATTATTTATTTTACATTAAAATATACTATATTGATAGTGTAGATTAATATTATATAAAAATTGAAATCTATTACACGATATAAAAATATTTTAAAATCTGTCAATTTTTCAAAAATTAATATAATATTCAGAATATTTTAAATTTTCTAGAATTAATTATAAATTTAGTATTATGTTTGATTATTTATTTTACATTAAAATATACTATATTGATAGTGTAGAGTAATATTATATAAAAATTGAGATCTATTACACAATATAAAAATATTTTAAAATGGGTCAATTTTTCAAAAATTAATATAATATTCAGAATATTTCAAATTTTCTAGAATTAATTATAAATTTAATATTATGTTTGATTATTTATTTTACATTAAAATATACTATATTGATAGTGTAGATTAATATTATATAAAAATTGAAATCTATTACACGTTATAAAAATATTTTAAAATGGGTCAATTTTTCAAAAATTAATATAATATTCAGAATATTTTAAATTTTCTAGAATTAATTATAAATTTAGTATTATGTTTGATTATTTATTTTACATTAAAATATACTATATTGATTGTGTAGATTAATATTATATAAAAATTGAGATCTATTACACGATATAAAAATATTTTAAAATGGGTCAATTTTTCAAAAATTAATATAATATTTGGTAATATTAAATTTTCTAGAATTAATTATAAATTAAATATTATGTTTGGTTATTTATTTTACATTAAAATATACTATATTGATAGTGTAGAGTAATATTATATAAAAATTGAGATCTATTACACAATATAAAAATATTTTAAAATGGGTCAATTTTTCAAAAATTAATATAATATTTGGTAATATTAAATTTTCTAGAATTAATTATAAATTAAATATTATGTTTGGTTATTTATTTTACATTTAAAATATACTATATTGATAGTGTAGAGTAATATTATATAAAAATTGAGATCTATTACACAATATAAAAATATTTTAAAATGGGTCAATTTTTCAAAAATTAATATAATATTCAGAATATTTTAAATTTTCTAGAATTAATTATAAATTTAGTATTATGTTTGATTATTTATTTTACATTAAAATATACTATATTGATAGTGTAGAGTAATATTATATAAAAATTGAGATCTATTACACGATATAAAAATATTTTAAAATGGGTCAATTTTTCAAAAATTAATATAATATTCAGAATATTTTAAATTTTCTAGAATTAATTATAAATTTAGTATTATGTTTGATTATTTATTTTACATTAAAATATACTATATTGATTGTGTAGATTAATATTATATAAAAATTGAGATCTATTACACGATATAAAAATATTTTAAAATGGGTCAATTTTTCAAAAATTAATATAATATTCAGAATATTTTAAATTTTCTAGAATTAATTATAAATTAAATATTATGTTTGGTTATTTATTTTACATTTAAAATATACTATATTGATAGTGTAGAGTAATATTATATAAAAATTGAGATCTATTACACAATATAAAAATATTTTAAAATGGATCAATTTTTCAAAAATTAATATAATATTCAGAATATTTTAAATTTTCTAGAATTAATTATAAATTTAGTATTATGTTTGATTATTTATTTTACATTAAAATATACTATATTGATTGTGTAGATTAATATTATATAAAAATTGAAATCTATTACACGATATAAAAATATTTTAAAATGTGTCAATTTTTCAAAAATTAATATAATATTCAGAATATTTTAAATATTCTAGAATTAATTATAAATTTAGTATTATGTTTGATTATTTATTTTACATTAAAATATACTATATTGATTGTGTAGATTAATATTATATAAAAATTGAAATCTATTACACGATATAAAAATATTTTAAAATGGGTCAATTTTTCAAAAATTAATATAATATTCAGAATATTTTAAATTTTCTAGAATTAATTATAAATTTAGTATTATGTTTGATTATTTATTTTACATTAAAATATACTATATTGAAAGTGTAGAGTAATATTATATAAAAATTGAGATCTATTACACAATATAAAAATATTTTAAAATGGGTCAATTTTTCAAAAATTAATATAATATTCAGAATATTTTAAATTTTCTAGAATTAATTATAAATTAAATATTATGTTTGGTTATTTATTTTACATTAAAATATACTATATTGATTGTGTAGAGTAATATTATATAAAAATTGAGATCTATTACACGATATAAAAATATTTTAAAATGGGTCAATTTTTCAAAAATTAATATAATATTCAGAATATTTTAAATTTTCTAGAATTAATTATAAATTAAATATTATGTTTGGTTATTTATTTTACATTAAAATATACTATATTGATTGTGTAGAGTAATATTATATAAAAATTGAGATCTATTACACAATATAAAAATATTTTAAAATGGGTCAATTTTTCAAAAATTAATATAATATTCAGAATATTTTAAATTTTCTAGAATTAATTATAAATTTAGTATTATGTTTGATTATTTATTTTACATTAAAATATACTATATTGATTGTGTAGAGTAATATTATATAAAAATTGAGATCTATTACACGATATAAAAATATTTTAAAATGGGTCAATTTTTCAAAAATTAATATAATATTCAGAATATTTTAAATTTTCTAGAATTAATTATAAATTTAGTATTATGTTTGATTATTTATTTTACATTAAAATATACTATATTGATTGTGTAGATTAATATTATATAAAAATTGAGATCTATTACACGATATAAAAATATTTTAAAATGGGTCAATTTTTCAAAAATTAATATAATATTCAGAATATTTTAAATTTTCTAGAATTAATTATAAATTTAGTATTATGTTTGATTATTTATTTTACATTAAAATATACTATATTGATTGTGTAGAGTAATATTATATAAAAATTGAGATCTATTACACGATATAAAAATATTTTAAAATGGGTCAATTTTTCAAAAATTAATATAATATTCAGAATATTTTAAATTTTCTAGAATTAATTATAAATTAAATATTATGTTTGGTTATTTATTTTACATTAAAATATACTATATTGATTGTGTAGAGTAATATTATATAAAAATTGAGATCTATTACACGATATAAAAATATTTTAAAATGGGTCAATTTTTCAAAAATTAATATAATATTTAGAATATTTTAAATTTTCTAGAATTAATTATAAATTAAATATTATGTTTGGTTATTTATTTTACATTAAAATATACTATATTGATATTGTAGAGTAATATTATATAAAAATTGAGATCTATTACACAATATAAAAATATTTTAAAATGGGTCAATTTTTCAAAAATTAATATAATATTCAGAATATTTTAAATTTTCTAGAATTAATTATAAATTTAGTATTATGTTTGATTATTTATTTTACATTAAAATATACTATATTGATTGTGTAGAGTAATATTATATAAAAATTGAGATCTATTACACAATATAAAAATATTTTAAAATGGGTCAATTTTTCAAAAATTAATATAATATTCAGAATATTTTAAATTTTCTAGAATTAATTATAAATTAAATATTATGTTTGGTTATTTATTTTACATTAAAATATACTATATTGATAGTGTAGAGTAATATTATATAAAAATTGAGATCTATTACACAATATAAAAATATTTTAAAATGGGTCAATTTTTCAAAAATTAATATAATATTCAGAATATTTTAAATTTTCTAGAATTAATTATAAATTAAATATTATGTTTGGTTATTTATTTTACATTAAAATATACTATATTGATTGTGTAGAGTAATATTATATAAAAATTGAGATCTATTAGACAATATAAAAATATTTTAAAATGGGTCAATTTTTCAAAAATTAATATAATATTCAGAATATTTTAAATTTTCTAAAATTAATTATAAATTAAATATTATGTTTGGTTATTTATTTTACATTAAAATATACTATATTGATTGTGTAGAGTAATATTATATAAAAATTGAGATCTATTACACAATATAAAAATATTTTAAAATGGGTCAATTTTTCAAAAATTAATATAATATTCAGAATATTTTAAATTTTCTACAATTAATTATAAATTTAGTATTATGTTTGATTATTTATTTTACATTAAAATATACTATATTGATTGTGTAGAGTAATATTATATAAAAATTGAGATCTATTACACAATATAAAAATATTTTAAAATGGGTCAATTTTTCAAAAATTAATATAATATTCAGAATATTTTAAATTTTCTACAATTAATTATAAATTTAGTATTATGTTTGATTATTTATTTTACATTAAAATATACTATATTGATTGTGTAGAGTAATATTATATAAAAATTGAGATCTATTACACAATATAAAAATATTTTAAAATGGGTCAATTTTTCAAAAATTAATATAATATTCAGAATATTTTAAATTTTCTAAAATTAATTATAAATTAAATATTATGTTTGGTTATTTATTTTACATTAAAATATACTATATTGATTGTGTAGAGTAATATTATATAAAAATTGAGATCTATTACACAATATAAAAATATTTTAAAATGGGTCAATTTTTCAAAAATTAATATAATATTCAGAATATTTTAAAATTTCTAGAATTAATTATTAATTTAGTATTATGTTTGATTATTTATTTTACATTAAAATATACTATATTGATTCTGTAAATTAATATTATATAAAAATTGAGATCTATTACACAATATAAAAATATTTTAAAATGGGTCAATTTTTCAAAAATTTATATAATATTCAGAATATTTTAAATTTTCTAGAATTAATTATAAATTTAGTATTATGTTTGATTATTTATTTTACATTAAAATATACTATATTGATTGTGTAGATTAATATTATATAAAAATTGAAATCTATTACACGATATAAAAATATTTTAAAATGTGTCAATTTTTCAAAAATTAATATAATATTCAGAATATTTTAAATTTTCTAGAATTAATTATAAATTTAGTATTATGTTTGATTATTTATTTTACATTAAAATATACTATATTGAAAGTGTAGAGTAATATTATATAAAAATTGAGATCTATTACACAATATAAAAATATTTTAAAATGGGTCAATTTTTCAAAAATTAATATAATATTCAGAATATTTTAAATTTTCTAGAATTAATTATAAATTAAATATTATGTTTGGTTATTTATTTTACATTAAAATATACTATATTGATTGTGTAAATTAATATTATATAAAAATTGTAATCTATTACACGATATAAAAATATTTTAAATTGGGTCAATTTTTCAAAAATTAATATAATATTTAAAAATTTTAAATTTTCTAGAATTAATTATAAATTAAATATTATGTTTGGTTATTTATTTTACATTAAAATATACTATATTGATAGTGTAGAGTAATATTATATAAAAATTGAGATCTATTACACAATATAAAAATATTTTAAAATGGGTCAATTTTTCAAAAATTAATATAATATTTGAAAATATTAAATTTTCTAGAATTAATTATAAATTTAGTATTATGTTTGATTATTTATTTTACATTAAAATATACTATATTGATTGTGTAGAGTAATATTATATAAAAATTGAGATCTATTACACGATATAAAAATATTTTAAAATGGGTCAATTTTTCAAAAATTAATATAATATTCAGAATATTTTAAATTTTCTAGAATTAATTATTAATTTAGTATTATGTTTGATTATTTATTTTACATTAAAATATACTATATTTATTGTGTAGAGTAATATTATATAAAAATTGAGATTTATTACACGATATAAAAATATTTTAAAATGGGTCAATTTTTCAAAAATTAATATAATATTCAGAATATTTTAAATTTTCTAGAATTAATTATAAATTTAGTATTATGTTTGATTATTTATTTTACATTAAAATATACTATATTGATTCTGTAAATTAATATTATATAAAAATTGAGATCTATTACACGATATAAAAATATTTTAAAATGGGTCAATTTTTCAAAAATTAATATAATATTCAGAATATTTTAAATTTTCTAGAATTAATTATAAATTTAGTATTATGTTTGATTATTTATTTTACATTAAAATATACTATATTTATTGTGTAGAGTAATATTATATAAAAATTGAGATTTATTACACGATATAAAAATATTTTAAAATGGGTCAATTTTTCAAAAATTTATATAATATTCAGAATATTTTAAATTTTCTAGAATTAATTATAAATTAAATATTATGTTTGGTTATTTATTTTACATTAAAATATACTATATTTATTGTGTAGAGTAATATTATATAAAAATTGAGATTTATTACACGATATAAAAATATTTTAAAATGGGTCAATTTTTCAAAAATTAATATAATATTTGGTAATATTAAATTTTCTAGAATTAATTATAAATTTAGTATTATGTTTGGTTATTTATTTTACATTAAAATATACTATATTGATAGTGTAGAGTAATATTATATAAAAATTGAGATCTATTACACAATATAAAAATATTTTAAAATGGGTCAATTTTTCAAAAATTAATATAATATTTGAAAATATTAAATTTTCTAGAATTAATTATAAATTAAATATTATGTTTGGTTATTTATTTTACACTTAAAATATACTATATTGATAGTGTAGAGTAATATTATATAAAAATTGAGATCTATTACACAATATAAAAATATTTTAAAATGGGTCAATTTTTCAAAAATTAATATAATATTCAGAATATTTTAAATATTCTAGAATTAATTATAAATTTAGTATTATGTTTGATTATTTATTTTACATTAAAATATACTATATTGATTGTGTAGATTAATATTATATAAAAATTGTAGATCTATTACACGATATAAAAATATTTTAAAATGGGTCAATTTTTCAAAAATTTATATAATATTCAGAATATTTTAAATTTTCTAGAATTAATTATAAATTAAATATTATGTTTGGTTATTTATTTTACATTAAAATATACTATATTGATAGGGTAGAGTAATATTATATAAAAATTGAGATCTATTACACAATATAAAAATATTTTAAAATGGGTCAATTTTTCAAAAATTTATATAATATTCAGAATATTTTAAATTTTCTAGAATTAATTATAAATTAAATATTATGTTTGGTTATTTATTTTACATTTAAAATATACTATATTGATAGTGTAGAGTAATATTATATAAAAATTGAGATCTATTACACAATATAAAAATATTTTAAAATGGGTCAATTTTTCAAAAATTAATATAATATTCAGAATATTTTAAATATTCTAGAATTAATTATAAATTTAGTATTATGTTTGATTATTTATTTTACATTAAAATATACTATATTGATAGTGTAGAGTAATATTATATAAAAATTGAGATCTATTACACAATATAAAAATATTTTAAAATGGGTCAATTTTTCAAAAATTAATATAATATTTGGTAATATTAAAATTTCTAGAATTAATTATAAATTAAATATTATGTTTGGTTATTTATTTTACATTTAAAATATACTATATTGATAGTGTAGAGTAATATTATATAAAAATTGAGATCTATTACACAATATAAAAATATTTTAAAATGGGTCAATTTTTCAAAAATTAATATAATATTCAGAATATTTTAAATTTTCTAGAATTAATTATAAATTAAATATTATGTTTGGTTATTTATTTTACATTTAAAATATACTATATTGATAGTGTAGAGTAATATTATATAAAAATTGAGATCTATTACACAATATAAAAATATTTTAAAATGGGTCAATTTTTCAAAAATTAATATAATATTCAGAATATTTTAAATTTTCTAGAATTAATTATAAATTTAGTATTATGTTTGATTATTTATTTTACATTAAAATATACTATATTGATTGTGTAGAGTAATATTATATAAAAATTGAGATCTATTACACAATATAAAAATATTTTAAAATGGGTCAATTTTTCAAAAATTAATATAATATTTAGAATATTTTAAATTTTCTAGAATTAATTATAAATTAAATATTATGTTTGGTTATTTATTTTACATTTAAAATATACTATATTGATAGTGTAGAGTAATATTATATAAAAATTGAGATCTATTACACAATATAAAAATATTTTAAAATGGGTCAATTTTTCAAAAATTAATATAATATTCAGAATATTTTAAATTTTCTAGAATTAATTATAAATTTAGTATTATGTTTGATTATTTATTTTACATTAAAATATACTATATTGATAGTGTAGAGTAATATTATATAAAAATTGAGATCTATTACACAATATAAAAATATTTTAAAATGGGTCAATTTTTCAAAAATTAATATAATATTCAGAATATTTCAAATTTTCTAGAATTAATTATAAATTTAATATTATGTTTGATTATTTATTTTACATTAAAATATACTATATTGATAATGTAGATTAATATTATATAAAAATTGAAATCTATTACACGATATAAAAATATTTTAAAATGGGTCAATTTTTCAAAAATTAATATAATATTCAGAATATTTTAAATTTTCTAGAATTAATTATAAATTTAGTATTATGTTTGATTATTTATTTTACATTAAAATATACTATATTGATTGTGTAGATTAATATTATATAAAAATTGAAATCTATTACACGATATAAAAATATTTTAAAATGGGTCAATTTTTCAAAAATTAATATAATATTTGGTAATATTAAATATTCTAGAATTAATTATAAATTAAATATTATGTTTGGTTATTTATTTTACATTAAAATATACTATATTGATGGTGTAGAGTAATATTATATAAAAATTGAGATCTATTACACAATATAAAAATATTTTAAAATGGGTCAATTTTTCAAAAATTAATATAATATTCAGAATATTTTAAATTTTCTACAATTAATTATAAATTTAGTATTATGTTTGATTATTTATTTTACATTAAAATATACTATATTGATAGTGTAGAGTAATATTATATAAAAATTGAGATCTATTACACAATATAAAAATATTTTAAAATGGGTCAATTTTTCAAAAATTAATATAATATTCAGAATATTTTAAATTTTCTAGAATTAATTATAAATTTAGTATTATGTTTGATTATTTATTTTACATTAAAATATACTATATTTATTGTGTAGAGTAATATTATATAAAAATTGAGATCTATTACACGATATAAAAATATTTTAAAATGGGTCAATTTTTCAAAAATTAATATAATATTCAGAATATTTTAAATTTTCTAGAACTAATTATAAATTTAGTATTATGTTTGATTATTTATTTTACATTAAAATATACTATATTGATTGTGTAGATTAATATTATATAAAAATTGAGATCTATTACACGATATAAAAATATTATAAAATGGGTCAATTTTTCAAAAATTAATATAATATTTGGTAATATTAAATTTTCTAGAATTAATTATAAATTAAATATTATGTTTGGTTATTTATTTTACATTAAAATATACTATATTGATAGTGTAGAGTAATATTATATTAATATTGATATTTATTACACTATATAAAAATATTTAAAAATGGGTCAATTTTTCAAAAATTAATATAATATTTAAAAATTTTAAATTTTCTAGAATTATAAATTCACAATTATGTTTGGTAATTTAATTTACATTAAAATATACTATATTGATAGTGTGGATTAATAATATATAATAATTGAGATCTATTACACAATATAAAAATATTTTAAAATGGGTCAATTTTTCAAAAATTAATATAATATTCAGAATATTTT
This sequence comes from Bradynema listronoti, assembly GCA_024678965.1. NCBI lineage: Eukaryota > Metazoa > Nematoda > Chromadorea > Rhabditida > Allantonematidae > Bradynema > Bradynema listronoti. The sequence goes on from JANLNO010000003.1 coordinate 3,612,606, forward strand.
AAATTTTCTAGAATTAATTATAAATTCACTATTATGTTTGATTATTTATTTTACATTAAAATATACTATATTGATAGTGTAGAGTAATATTATATAATAATTGAGATCTATTACACGATTTATAAATATTTTTAAATGGGTCAATTTTATAAAAATTCATATAATATTTGGTTTTTTTAAATTTTCTACATTTAATAATAAATTCACTATTATGTTTGTTAATTTAATTTATTTTCAAATATACTATATTGATAGTGTAGAGTAATATTATATAAAAATTGAGATCTATTACACAATATAAAAATATTTTAAAATGGGTCAATTTTTCAAAAATTAATATAATATTCAGAATATTTCAAATTTTCTACAATTAATTATAAATTCACTATTATGTTTGATTATTTATTTTACATTAAAATATACTATATTGATTGTGTAAATTAATATTATATAAAAATTGAAATCTATTACACGATATAAAAATATTTTAAAATGGGTCAATTTTTCAAAAATTAATATAATATTCAGAATATTTTAAATTTTCTAGAATTAATTATAAATTTAATATTATGTTTGATTATTTATTTTACATTTAAAATATACTATATTGATAGTGTAGAGTAATATTATATAAAAATTGAGATCTATTACACAATATAAAAATATTTTAAACATGGGTCAATTTTTCAAAAATGTCAACTATAATATCTCAGAATAGGTTATAAATTTTCTAGTATTAGTTATGAACGTTAAAGGAATCGTTCATTGGGAGCTTTTGCCTAGCGGTTGGACAATTACTGCCGATTACTACTGCGCACAATTGGATAGAGTTGCCGAGCAACTTCGTGGAAAACAGGACAGAGTTTTCTTCCTTCATGACAACGCCCGGCCACACGTCGCTAAGCAGACCTGCCAGAAAATTCGAGAACTGGGCTGGACAATTCTGCCCCATCCGCCGTACTCACCGGACCTTGCCCCAACGGATTACCACTTGTTCCTGGCTCTGAGCGATCACCTGCGGGACAAGCACTTCGACGATGAAGAACACCTGAAAAATGGGCTCGCCGACTTCTTCGCATCCCGATCGCCGGAATTCTATTCTCGAGGAATCTTTCAATTACCAATCAAATGGCAGACTGTTGTAGATAATAATGGCGCATATTTCATTTAATGTTGTTGTTTCTTTTGTTCGAAAAATAAAATTAAAATTTTTGAAAAAAATTGTCAGAAAATTATGCAACAACCTAATAAATTCACTATTATGTTTGTTAATTTAATTTATTTTCAAATATACTATATTGATTTTGTAAAATTAATAATTTCATCAGAATTGAAATCAAAAATTGTGTAAATTGTATAAAAAGCTGTTAAAAATTGAAAAATCGAAAAAAATATTAAAAAAAATCAAAATTGGAGAAAAAATAAGAAAAAAGAAAAAACTTGGCAAAATTAGAACGAAAATTAAATTTTTTTTACAGTTTTTGTCAAATTTTCAACAAATCTTCAATTTAAATTTCATTTTTAGTTAAATATAACTAATTGGTTTGGCTTATTATTTTTTATATACAATTTTGCATATTCAAAATCAAAATTATTCCATTTCTTTTAATCTAAAAAGATTAGAATAATGTCCTTAGGTCATATTTACTTAACGTAAATTATTTTGATAATGTTTTTTTTTTTGATTTTTGATATTATTTGATTTTTGTTTTTTATATATTTAGATATTATTTACATTTTTCAGGGTTTTGATAAATTTAAAAAAATTTTCAAATCGACTTTTTCGTGCTTCTTCAACTAAAAATAACAAAATAATATTTTTTTAGCCCTTCGACATCTGGCTGAAAATTTTTTTTAATTATGGCCAACTTTTTTTGTGTTTTATTTTTTGATATCAAAAAATTTTGCCCTTTGAAATTATCGACAAAATAATTTTTTTTGCAAACTTAAATAATATTTTTGCACCATATTTTTTTCGGCACTTATTGAAATTTTTTTTAATCAAATCTAATGTAATATTAAAAGGAATTTTTGTAATTTGCAACATTTGTAATGGGATTTAATAATATTTTAATATTTTTGTTTTTTTTTATTTTTCTGTTTCTTTACTCTTCTTTATTATTTTTTGGCAATTTTTTATAATGTTTCAAAATTTTTTTTGGAAGGCAAAATTTCACTTTAAAAAATGTTTCACACAATTTTGCGAAATTTGGCGGAAAATTTAATGCTATTTAATCAAAATAATTAATGTAAATTTATTACAAGTTGGTTCAATGTTAATTTTAGAAACTTCTATTCAAAAAATGGTTCTAAGAAAACTTCATTTTACTATCATACTTATCGGTCTAACTGGCGTACAATCATTAATAGAAATTTCGTTGCATGACGATGTGTATACGGTAAGTTTTTAGATTTATAAAATTAGATTTGAATAAAAAATTAACAGTACAACCAATTTTATCTTTCTAACATTAAAATTTTATTTAATAGAAACATTTTACCTAATAAATTATCAATCATGTAAATTAATTTTTTAGATTAACTCAAAATATATTACATTTTTTGATGCGGAAGGCGACTGCCGACGTCAATTTGGTCATTTGGCTTCATTTCGCAGCTTTAAGAAATATATATTTATCACAGGTATATCGCTAAATTTACAGGATTTGATTGAACAAATAATTTATTTTAGAAATGATGTCAAATTACAATTTCGATCCACGTGATTATTGGCTGGGTCTTTATAATCTGAACGATCGAGACGAAGCGAACTTGTATCGCTATCGGTTTACAGACGGTGAAGTGTTTCATATGGATGACGAATGGCATCATGCATTTTCCACACGCTACTTACATGAGAATGACGAGAAGATGAGCGTTTACATACCAGATGAGCTAAAGGATTTGCGCAACGTAAACAATACGCTTTACGAACATCTTTTTTGCACGGCACTAGAATCACACATTAATCTAAAATCGCTTTGGATAGTAAATGTAGACTGCAATCGCCCACGACGCGGATACGTTTGCCGTTATAATCTTTCGGAGAGGAAACGTTTGCTCAATTCGCTTACATCTTTTCACGTTGAAAGCACTATTAGAACAAGCCAAACTCCTACTACAGCAGTACCTTCATCCAACACCAGCACAACAGAATCTACAACAACAACAACTATTACTACCACTATTACTATTATTCCTACAATAGCAACAAAAATAACAGAACAAGCTATTGTAACAAAAACTACTACGGCGATGCCTACTGTGTTTACAATGTTGAAACCATTTTTTATGGAATCAAAACATAACCTAATTAAAGTTAATTATCATTAAAAATAGCGCATTTATCTAATAGATTTTTTTATCTTTCCCTAAATTTTATTCGAAATTTTTTTTATTTAGAATCCGGCTACATTAAGCCTCAACAAAAAGGTTACTACTCACAACTCTAATAATCCTCACACTGGAACACTTCCGCAATCTTATGCGTGGAAACAGGCTCGCTACATGGGAGTCAAGATTGACAACGGTGCAGGCCTCTGTGAGAACTATGATAATTCAAATTGTGTACTTTCATCCTCATCATATTGTAGTACAAACAGTAATTTTGAGCCATGGATGGCGCTGCGATGCAATTTCGGTGATACTGGCCTACTCATCACGCTAATTATAATCGCATTGATACTAATTATTTTGCTTTTCTCGTCTGTGCTCCACTGTTGTCGAAGATATGGTAAGTATTCCGTGGAGAAACGCCATTATCAACGGTGCGTGAGCCCTGTAAAATCGGACTCATTCGATACTAACTTTAACGATTTAGCGCCAAATGTTACAATTCAGACCGTTTAATCTATTTTCGGATGACACAATTTCTTTTAAATTTTTCTCTAAATAAAAAAGTCTTGTACAGTCTTAGAAACTTATTGAATGGTTTATTTTTTCTCAATATAATACAAATCAATTAAATAATACTGCAATTTATTTATTTAATAACACTTGGATTAATTCAATTAATGTTCTTTTATATTTTTAACTTTGTTATTACATATAAATATGTATTATTTTGAATTTTTTGATAAATTTAATGAAAATTTGCTCAATTCACAAAAATGTTTGTTTTGATACCAAATGAAAATTAGATGCAAAGAAAAATTCAAAATTAAGAAAGTGTTCAATAATAATAAATTTATTATAAACGAGATCATTTTAACTTCAAACAAATTCAATTTATATAAAAAATCAATTGAGATACAAACCGGATTCAGAAAATATTTTTAAATAGATAATAAGATAAGTATAAAAAGTTTTTTGAATTAATTAACAATGAATTACTTAACCATCAAACTAAATTTCCAAACGATAAAATAAAGCGGCCAACAAAGCGCCTATCGTCGGATCTATCCAATATAAATAGGAATAGTGCCTTGTAACTACTATAAAAAAAACCTTAAGTGAAAATATATCTTTCTGAGCTAACATTGACGTGTCTTGCAGCAATCCGTCGACAACCCAGAACGCGATGTTCCATGATGACAAATTGGCTTGCATTTGGCTTAAAAATGGAAAAATAAATACTCTAATAACTATTTATAGTTTATTAAATAGTTATCAATCTATACCATAATACAGCGTTCAACCACAAGGAAACGAAAACACCAAATAAATTTCCCGACCGGGATAGAAATATCATAGAATACCGCATATGGCACAATGCATATAGCGCCATAATTACCGCTTGTGCATATATTTGAAGAAAAATAATTATTCATAAAAGATATTATTTTTTTATCAAATTAGAATTTTATTCCTCTTACTAATCGATACACATTTTCGGAAAAGTTTGCATGGACAATGTTAAAATTTGCCGATTGATAGATCATTTCGAAATTATTTGTATTCTCCTAAAATTATTAATAGTTTAATTAAAATTTGTAATTAGGCAATCAATTTTATCTAGCAGACTAATGAATAAAACAGGAATAATTTTCAAATTTTATGTCTTACATAACTGTAAATAAGTGTTGTGCAAAGTGTGCAGGAGCAAAATTGCGCAAAGAAAATGACCGCACAAACCCTAGGTGGTACCGTCGATGAAAGCGCGTGAGCTAGCGTAATCAACGGATTGAGTTAAATTCTAAAGAAATTGAAAATTTTTTAAAATTCTCCTGATTGATTGATTATTGTTTTTTAAAAAATCGGAATACGTCGGAAAAGCTGCAACAAATCCAATGAATGGCGCCGTGTCTAATAATGCAAAAAAAAAAATTCGCAGGAGCCGCTCATCGATATTTTTTCCTGTAAGGTCTCTGATTTGCACAAGCATAAAACGCAAATCATAATTGAGAAGTATTATTAGTGAGAGCACAAAAAATTCCATAGCAAATACTCGAAACATATCGATAGCCGATATGATCTCTCTTTTTTCCTCTTTAAAACTCGATTCTGAACTAATATTTGCCTTGATAGGACTTACCTAAATAATTATTTTCGATTGTAAATACAAATAATAATCCCTAGCAACTGCGACAAACCTTTTCTTTATTATTAAATTCGTTGGAATTGGCAAAATTATTTTTTATTACTGGCGTTTCAGGACAATCGAATAAATCGGCACGAGTTGGTGCGTCATTTACAACACAGACGGGCGATGCGGCGCGTAGCTTCAAAATGCTGCGTTGCGAGCTGTAAGATTTAAAAGCTTGTTGTCTGCCTACAGTAAACGAGGAGAGACTCTGAACTAATGGAGTTGGATTATAGTGTGAACTAAACCCAGAAGGGTATTTATTAGATGACAAGTTGAGTGCGGTGGTTAGTGCCGGATTATTAGGCGGCTGCCAATAGCTTGTTGAATATGCGCTCGACGTCGATCGCAATAATAGCAATTGCGACGCGTCTATCGAGTTTATTCGAGTCCGTTTCTTTCAACCACCATCGTATCTCCGGCAATAGCACGCATTTTATTATTAGGATATGTGCAGTATGAATTATTATTATTGTTATTGTTGTTGATATTGTAGCTAGAGAGATTATCATAATTTCTCATCTCTCATTTAATTTTTCAAAATTTTAATTTAAAACAAATTTTTAATTGTATACCTTAATTGAAAATTTTATATAATCTTAATATTTAAAAATTAAATTATAAATCTAAATTTTTAGATTTTTATAAAAAAATTTTTTATTTTTTTGTTTACGAGATTCTTAAAAAGAAAAAATTTTAAAAAAGTAAAAATGTGAAAAAAAGAAAAATTGGCAGCAATAAAAAGAAATTTATTAAAAAAAAATTACTTCTTTTTTCTTTTCTTCGAATTATTTAAAATTAAACATATGTGCTTTTTAGTTAACGCCTGGCCGATTCCACAAGCTTAAACTTTATCTGTGAAGGAAAAAGAAGTAAAAATGACCGATTAATAAAATTTTTTTAAAAAATTAGCAGAAAAAAAATATTTTTATTTTTTTTCGAAAAATTACACAAAAATCAAAGAAAAATAAAAAAATTTACCAAAATAATCACAAATTTTTCCTCGATTAGTAAAATATGTTTTAAATGTTTTAAACAAAAATTTGATAATGTAGCAAAAAATTGAAAATATAATATTTAGAAATTTTAAATTTTCTACAATTAATTATAAATTCACTACACTCCTGTTCAAAAGTATACGAACACTTTTAAAATTGGCTCAACTTTTTTTTAAAACAACAAAATCTCGTCATTTTTTATGAAAACATGTGTTTTAGTATCAGAAACATTGTCCTAAAATTGTTTTTGATTTGGATCAAAATTATTGATTTTTTTTACAAATTACTGTTTTTTTAAATTTTCAACCTGTTCAAAAGTATACGAACACTTTGTTTTTTATGCTTTTTTTTATTTTTTGATTTTTTGGAAGTGTTTTGCATTATTTTATGTTTTTATTACTTATTTTTTCGTGTTTCTAGAACAATGCCAAAGGGTTTAAAATTATCGGAGTATGAAAAAGGTCAAATCCGCGCACTTCGTGACCAACAGTTGTCTTTTCGTAAAACTATATTGATTGTGTAGATTAATATTATATAAAAATTGAAATCTATTACACAATATAAAAATATTTTAAAATGGGTCAATTTTTCAAAAATTAATATAATACTTGGTAATATTAAATTTTCTAAAATTAATTATAAATTAAATATTATGTTTGGTTATTTATTTTACATTAAAATATACTATATTGAAAGTGTAGAGTAATATTCATAAAATAATAATAAAGAAATTTTCCACTTTCTCTTTTCGCGCATTTATAAAATCGGGGACAACGATGACCTATATTTTTTTTAACAGATTTGGATGTAATCGAGGACCGCGCATCCGATGGGTATAGTGGCTAAGGCGGGAAAATTTTTTTTTGTACCTAATGGTTCTAAATAGGGTTTTTTTCACTTTGATCCTATTTTTGGGTGGGATGCGTGGGGTATAGAGCTTTGGCACATTAGAAAGGGCACCAATTCAGGAAATTCTCTATATGACTAGAGAAAAAATTTTTTGATTTGGTCCTGTTTAGGACCCGATGTGCGTTCCACAAAATTTTTTGATCAAGGGTCCCAAAATTCCACATTTTTTGTGTTTGATCCTATTTTTGGTGGTGATGCGTGGGGTATGGAGCTTTGGCACATTAGAAAGGGAACCAAATTAGGAAATTTTCTACATGACTGGAGAAAAATTTTTTTGATTTGGTCCTGTTTAGGACCCGATGTGCGTTCCACAAAAATTTTTGATGAGGGGTCCCAAAATATTTTAAATTTTTAAAATGTATAATATGTATGTATAAATAGTGTAATATGGGGTATTTCAAGTCGGGGAGCACGAATTTGATATTGGTCGAAATTTTTAGATTTGTGATCCATTTTCTCTAACAGGGTCCCGATAGTCCTCAATAGGGTCCAAAAATTTTTATGCTAAAAATGTCATCAACGAATAGGCGTTATTGGCCGAATTTTTGGTCGCCGTAGTCCTCCGGGACCCTGATCGCTAACTTTTCGTACAGTGGTCGGATTGGGCTAAAATTGCACAAAAATGCTTAAAATGGCCATTTTGAGTGTTTTGGAACGATTCTGAAAAAAATTTTTTTTGACCATTTTTGGACCCCATGCTTTTTGGACCCTTTGGTGATTTTCAAAATTTTCGTTTTTCGCCAATATCGCGAAAAGTATAAGAGATGGCGAGACGGTTAATTAAGATCATAAGTAGAACTCATGAAGCCGCATCGAATAAGTATATTTGCGTCGGGATTGGTCACGCGGTTGACGCGCTACGAGGCGCGCAAATTTTGGTCAATTTTCGACATTCGCGCCGGGTTTTCGAAGTACGCGCGCAACTTTTCTTCAAAAATTTTTATCGCATCACATCGGGCGCATTGAGATCCATCATTTAGGCTATAATTGATGTCGATTGGCCTTTTGTGTCCCGAGTTATGGTCGAAAATGTGAAAGTTCGAAATTTCGGCCACATACCGTAGCCCACGGATGGTCTGGGATGGTCCTACGAGGGTCCTACGAGGGTAGTTTTATACGCACTCACTACTTATTGGTACTCACTTGTTATATTAAAATTGAGATTTATTACACGATTTAAAAATATTTTAAAATGGAAATATGCAAAATAATATCGTGTACTCTCGTTGTCTGGCCATCGGACGAAACCCATCGCCAATTTTTCGCCAATGAATCTCGGGTTATATAAGCGAAAATATTAATCAGTTCCCCAATGATATCAATCACTCGTGGTTGTGTCACTATCACATGATTTCGATTCCGGTTTGACTCGGCCAAGCTAGAGTTAAGTCAATACCAGTGTTTGTGGTTCACTGGACCCTCTGGGCACCATTCCCAGTGGCCTCTTCGGAGGTTCGGTACGTCCCACAGCTAACTGAGTCAGCCGGATGAGAAAGTATTGTGATGGTGCACAACTAAGATTCCACATGACACAACGGATCCGCGTATTGCGGTACGCGCATAGTTGGCTTGCTTGGCCGGATCCGCTCTCTTTCGATTAGGATCGAAGATTGAGCAATGATTCTGGCCGCACCAACCTTTAGTCATTTTTAAAAATGACTTAATGCTAAAAAATTTGGCTCATATGAATTTTTTTTTAATAGTAAATTATTTGATTAATTTCACCAAATTTTCAACGAACCCAAAATCAAAAAATTGAGTAATATTATATAAAAATTGAGATCTATTACACGATATAAAAATATTTTAAAATGGGTCAATTTTTCAAAAATTAATATAATATTTGGAAATTTTAAATTTTCTAGAATTAATTATAAATTCACTATTATGTTTGGTTATTTATTTTACATTAAAATATACTATATTGATAGTTTGTCGATTTTTTTGTTCGTATATGCGAAAACATAAAATAAGGAGGCAAATACATATTCATACACACGTAATACCAATATACATAATACATTTGCAGTAAACATACATCCAAATAAAATACATATGTTTGCATAAATACATATAAGTCTACATATTTTTTTATTTTCACTTATTTTCTTTTGTTTTTTTCTTCAATTTTTCTTTGCATTAACTTTTCTTTTTTTAACTTGTTCTTTCTTCTTTTTGCTTTTCTTTTATTTTTCAAAATTTTGTCTTTCAAACATTGAAAATGTTAAAATAGCTAAGAATAGTCATATTTTTTCTATATATTATCAATTCCCAGCAAAAAAGGTTAATAAAATTTTAATTTCTTTTAGATAAATTCTATTATTATATGTCTTTTGCAAGACGAAAATTTTTGTTGTTTTTTTTCGTTTTGATTTTAATATTCGATGCGATTTCTTGCAAACGCGGCGGAGGTGGATTTGGAGGTGGAGGCCGGTAATTTTAATGACTTAATTTTATGAATAATAGATTAGAAAAGGGTTTTACTTTTAAACTCATAAATTTAATGGAGCTTATTTTTGAACTGTTCTCGAATCTTCTTTAGTGGCGCTAGCGCTGCACGTGGCGGTTTTGGACGCGGTACAAGTGGCTCGCGTTCGGGTGGAGGCGGAATTTTTGGCAGCTCTGCGTCTCGTAACACTTACAGTAAGCCTAACTATGGTGGCGGATTCAAAGCTCACACCGATGATGGGTCCAAATTGAAAGACCGATCAAAATCTTCATATATGAAAGCGCCCACGTGAGATCATCATTATAATTACCTATATATTTCGTAAAATTAAATCTTAAAAACTTAATATAATTACAATGTAGATATATTTTAAAAATTTTTAACATATAGATAATATTTTCCTTCCATGTAATGTTTACAATTCTAGCTTTAAGGCCAATTAGAATACGTTTTTACAGATATACAAAAGGAAGCGGCATCGGTTCAAAACTGCGCTCTAACACTTTTAAAAACATGATTGTCGGCGCGGCGGCGGGATATTTAACTTATCAAGCCGGTAAGGCTATAATTCGTCACGCGGCTGGGCCCATGATGTGAGTATTTTATAAAAGGCAAATTAAATTATACTAACATATATTAAATTCATATCTGTAAGTAGATGATTTAGCTTTTTTAATAAATTGTTAAAATTTTAAATAGGTGGAATAATCGCCCATATTATTGGGGCTCCAACTATTATCGGCCTCAATATCCCAACCAACCCGTTTGTCGAATGCCATTAGACGAGTCGGATCCACATTTCGGAAACATTCATTTCCAGGACAACACTAGACCACGTGAAATTGTTTGGGGATGTGGAGTCAATGAGCATTGTTGCGGTTACGAATGCTGTCCCGGCAGCGCTTATGGAGGCGGCGGATACGGTGGTGGTTACGGTTACGGTTACGGTAATTCGGCAACGCGTGGGATTGGGTACGTAATGACAATTGCGGGGTTAGGTCTTGCATTTACCATATTTATTCTTTAATCTACAACTATATCTTCGTTTTTTTAAATTTATTATTAAAATCACAGCGATAGATCAAAATAGAATTTTAACATTCGTTATAACACATATAGTACCGCTTATCCGTGTTTTAATGTCAAGAAACGTTTATTATTAACTTAGGGTATATTCTACTATTTTTTATATTGTTCAACTTTATTATCACAATTTGCCATTTAAAATAAAAACACGCCATAAATTTATTTTCAAGCCATATATCAGCTTCGCGGCGGTTGTGTCTTTCTAGTTTAATTATAATTGTATTTAAACTCAATTTTACGAGTAAATAATTATTTTCATACTTTTAATTTTTAACTTTGCTTTTTAAATTTTTTTATTTGATTTAATAAATTTTTTTAAATTAAAATTCTAATTTTCTTGCATTTAAAACCCACTATGTTCTAAAATAAAAATAAATATAGCATAAATATTAAATGATGGTAATTTTTTAATTCTAAAAGCATGTTCTAAATATAGTTATTTCTAATTATTAGGTATTACTGTCAATTTTTTTAGGACTCTACTAGTATTTTTGATACTTTGTTGCTGCTGCGCTTATCCCATTTACCGTATTTGCCGACGGCATTACCATGGTGGAAGTGCAAATCCTACTACCTGGTTCCGTGGTAACAAATACGTGGCACCGCCAAAAGGTATTGCTCTAGTTTAAAAAAAATTAAAGTAAATTATGAATACATTCAATTTTTAAAACTGGGAATGAAATTATTCAAAAAATATTAATAACTATTTACAAGCTTTCTCCCATCGTTTTTTCAAAATTTTTCTTCCAGTTAGAGAATATTCTGCGGCCAACGATTTTCCTCAATGCACAACCAATGAGGCGACGTATCCAGCAACATCTCAGAAATGCGCTTAAAAAGATTTGGATAAAAAGCATCGAGTCTATTTTAGCCCAGAATTATGTGATGCTCTTTTTTAAAAAAATTAAAACTTTTTGTTTTTTTTTCAAATTTTTTAAATAATAATTTTGATTATTTATTGATCTCTATTTTCATGTATTTTTATAATTTTTATAATAGTTTTTCTCTTGTAATGTAACTTTTGATTAAAATAGAACTTATATTTTTTTGATGAAACTTTTATTTTTAATATATTTCCTATTTTTATTTATTTATTTTTGATTGGATTTATTTTTGATTTTCAAATGACATAATTTTTTGATGTGTAAAATTTTATTGAACAAATGAAAAAAATTTATCACTAAAAAACAAGTTGAATAAATTAGAATTAGCTGCAAAAAGATTTGGGTTTATTCTCGAACTTCAATTAAGAAGTCCCATCCAAGAAACTTAAATCGGCGTCACATAATTGCCGGGAAAAAGTCCTGTTTTACCATTCATCACGCCCTCATACCAGCCATCCTCATTTTTGTGGAGAATATATACAATGGCGTCTTCAACGAGATTCAACTCGTCGGGACGATTCGCTTCATAACCATATACCACGCGTGCTAAAAATAAATTCTTAGTTGGAATTTCATATTTTGTCTATATGTACTATTTTTATTTTTAAAATTGTACTAATTTCCTCACATTTTTCAATGTAATTAACTGGAATTATTTCCATTTCTATGCCTCCATTCATGAGAATATTATTAATTTCAATGGCTGGTGGCGGCGGTGGTAGTGGCTCATCGCCTGCAGCTAATGAATGAAGTGTTTCGTCAGTGGCTGTGTTGGTCAATGCCGGTGGGGGAAGTCCATTGCCTGAAATTACACAAAAAAGTTGCTATTTTTAGGTTTGTGCCTTTATAGTTCCTCTATAAATGTACCCATAAAATCGCTGGATAGTCTAAACTGTGCCATTGGTCCAGTTTGTGTATTCACATTACCATAACTCATTTGAGCCTGCATCGTCGGATTTACGGGATGTGTCTGAATCGTTGGAGGCAGTTGACGAATGCGATTTACCATAGCCATTGATGCCGAGGTTACCGTGCTTTGAGGAAATTGATAAACACCCGTGGTTGGAGCTCCTCCGTGATCAATATTCATTGACGAGTCTACAAATATCATATTTCCATAGCCGCCGAATTGAGTGTTTCTTATGCTCGTTGGATTTTGTATAGAACAGTGATTTGATTGTTGTGGATTTCGATAATTCAAAGTTTGTGCGCCGTTGACCGTCAAATAGCCCCCATTATTATTGTTTTCATTCGTCACATTACTGTTAATATTCCTATTACCATGACTCAATACAGCTTGGTGGCCATTCGTGTTTATGCATGTTCCATATGAAGCCTGTTGTTGTTGTTGCTGTTGCTGGTAATGATTCTGATAAATTTGTTGTTGTTGAGCTACAGTTTCCAAATTAATTGCCGACGGAATCACCTGTGGAATACGGTATTGATGTTCCATCATTGAGCGAACCGAATTCCTAGTCAACTGCAAAAATTGCACAAATTATTGTGAAAATTTGAATAGTTTTTAGCAGGATATTACAAAATTGAAATTTTAAAATGCAAATAATACAAATAATACCGTCTGCGATCGACCAGCATAATCGTAAATGCCATAGATACCATAATCGTTATTTTTGTTTGAGGCAATGGATCCACTACGGTTTAATGTAGTAGAGTGTTGTTGCGGAGTTATGGACTGTCGGCCGTGTCCGATCCCGTCCAATAGCGAATAGTCGATGGGCTGACGTTGATAAGCACGACTCCATTTTTCCTTAAATTTTTACTTATTAAAATTAAAATAGATTTGTATACTTTATGATCTTTAGAATGCTTCAAAAATATTTTTAAGACTTCAAATAATCGAAAATTTTAAAATTGTTTTCAATGAAGTGGAAACCTCCATAGATGGATAAATAATTTTATTTTGGCGCATGACGTTTCTGCTAATCGTTAATTTTCCGATTTCTCTGCGGGCGCATTTTTCCTTTTGAATAGCAAGAATCTAAATTTATCTGACTTTAGGCTCACTTGTTAAACACAATAGGTATGTATATCGGATTCTTAGTTCACCTGACTAATATTACGTGCATCGCTTGCCTTGCTAAGTAAATTTTCCACCTCGAAATCAATGGAGCGAAATAGCGCATCTGACAATGAGTTAATGTAATAGGCCACGCTTGCCAGACTCTGAAGGGTCAACTTTTTTGTGGTTGTAAAGGCTTCAGTCTTGTCGGCTGCCTAACGAATGTTTTTAAAAAAATTCATTGTTGTAAAAATGACTACTAAATGAACATATGCCTAAACATTTACTTGACTATAAAGAAGCTCACAGTACGAGGCAGCTCGATCTAATTGACCAGAGCTCTCCTCGAGTTTAGCAATTTGGCCAGGTACATTTGCGTCCAACAGAATGCGAAGCTCCTCATTTGTTGCTGTCATTACGATTTGGCTATAATTAGCGAATACATTGTAATTTGTAATATATATTACTCTATTAGTCTAATTTCGCATGTATAAGGCCGGGTGTTTCGAACCAAATTTAAATTGGCGCCAACGAGTTCATTCTGTTGTATTAAATTAAGATTTTGTGCCAACTTTTATAAAACCGAGACAAAGGCGGCACAAAATTTGGACCCCAACGGATCCGATACGAACAAAATGAACTCATTGGCGCGAATTTATATTTGGCTCAAAACACCCTGCCTTATAAATTAAGGTATATCTCAATTAAAGTAAAAAAATAATAATATAATATTTTTAAACTATTTGCAATGTTATTTTAATTTTAATATTTATAAATTATTTGTAATTATAATTTTATTTTTTTTCCATCGCTTCCTCGGAATATCAGTTGAATAGTTAATAATTTTAATAAACTATTTTTTATAGAATTGTTTGGTATGTTGATCGATGTAGAATAATTTAATTAAAACCTTAAAAAGTATTGTCGTATTCATTTTTTAGCAAATATATTAACGCCAAATGAAATGAACAATTTTGAATTTGTTTGAAAAAACTAAAAAAAATAAAAATTTAGAAAAGGATAGAAAAAATAAATTTGAATGAATTTAACGATAAAAATTTCTGTGAAAATAATATTTTTGATATATTTATATAATATTTAAAAAAAAATTATTTTAATATTAATCAAGAGAATTAATTAAATTTTATTAAACCTCATTCTTATATATTTATTCTTTTTAATGTGTAAATTTCTTTAATTTAAATTTAATTTTAAACGCGATACTACAAATAATCTTTGCTTAAAAATATTCATTATTCTTAAAAATGGATGAAAGATCATACTAATTTTTTACGATGACAAATGACCTTTGATTTGACTTCGTCATCTACAATTTTAGAGGTGCCTGATGTGCATTCCACCGATATCACATTGTTTTTGCTTTTTAAAAAAGATGATAAAAACATTTAAATATGAATCATAAAAGTTGGTTTAAAATGTCTTTTTAAATAATGGCAAACATAAATAAAATTTGTTTTTTATAATACAAATTTTAATTTTAAAAATTTTAGAATTAGAAAAATATTTTTATTTAAATATACGAATATTTAAAATAGAAGTTTTAGTATATAAATTATTTAAACTTTTTTTCTTTTTAATTTAATCTGAGTTTCTTGTCTGTGAACAATTTGAATCTTAAATTCTTTGCATTGTTATGTAAATTCTATTTTTTTCTATTTTAAACTAATATGCATTATATTATTATCAAATACATATTTTTAGAAAGATGGAAAAATGTTGTTTATTTTTTGGAATATTTTTGTCGGCGCTTTTTCTAATGAGTTTCGGCGATCACCATTATATTAGAGAATGTCTTAAGAAAGATCATGCATGTCAGGATGCACTTTTCAGACTTGGTTCAGTTGAATACGGATACTATTGCGAGTAGGTCGATATTTTAATAGATAATTTTTAAATAATTTAATTACCTATGATATTTTTTAAACCATTTTTAGATGTTATAAGGATTATAATGGGACTTATTGTGAACAACATACGCCCGGCTATACCTATAATCAAACAGAGTGTGGCGCGACTTATAGGCTGCCGGAAGATATGCGCATTAATATACAATGTTTCTACATGTGTGTAATGGGTTTGACCTTATGCGAATGCGGCTATACGATTTATGTGGTCAAGCCAATTTGCGTGCGTTATGATCCGCCCAGTAGGACGCTGACCAATGAAAACATACCTGATGGAAATAATGGTACTAATGTGAGCCTATGTCCCAAGAATGCGATCGAAGAGCTCATTGAAATTAACGGGAAAAATCAGAATACTAAAATTGAAAAAATTGATGATATCAAAAAAATTAAGCAAAAAAGAAATGAAAAGACCAGTCATCCCACCAGGATTAATAGAATTAGCAAGACTAGGGAAATGGAAACGAATTTGAATATCAATGATCCAATCAGCCCAGACTGGAATGATTCTGCTAATAAGATTAAAATAGTTCATTTACCACCAAAATACATTGAAAAAATTGAAAATTAATTCAAAAATAAAGTTAAAAAAATAAACTTTCTACAAGAAAGTATAAGAATTTACAAAATTTGTATATTTAAAGTAAATTTCAATTTTAAAACAATTTTTAAAAAATTTTTAATTTTTATGTAATAAAAATATTAATTTTTTCTATTTAGCTTATAATTTTTTTATTAATATGATAATTTTTTTATTAACATTAGTTTAATCATCTTGCCAATAATATTTAATGCTTAAGCCAAATTTTAAGTTAGAATCCAAACGTTTTTTTTTCTTCAAATTTATGTTTCATTTTTTAGCAACAGGAGTATTTTCCCTTAAATATTAGCGATTTACGTTGCATGAACATAATTTTATTACAATTTGCTCGAGATTTAATTTTATCTTTGCTTTTACGCTCATAGCAAATCTAAACCCTTATATATTAATAGATAAGTATGATTTTTTGATGCTTAAGTTTTTAAACTTAAACATTTAAAAAAATCAAAAGAGTTCTCTCGCCATTTTAATTTATATTTTTTTTGCCAATTGACATTATGTAATTTTTATTTCTCAAAATAAAAGTTGCCCCGGTAAAATCTTTGTGTATCGTTATTATACACATCACACGTAATTTTGCTATGTTTTTTGCTATGTGTGTAATCGAAAAAATCAAAAGAAGTATAATGACAATATATTTTTTGATTCGATAGCAAATTTATTTTATTTTTTCCGTTTGCCATTTGAAAAAAAATTGTTTTTGATTAGAAGAAAAAGAAAGAATAGAAACAGAACACAAATAAATAAAAATAAAATAAAAATAAAAAGAAAAAAGAAAGAAAATTATTTTTATAAATTTTGAAATTTTATTCAAAAAGAACTTTTTTTTAAAAACATAGAAAAAATATCTTTATGCTCATAGTGCAGCGTAATTAAACTTCATTTCTTTATTATTATAAAAAATATTTGATTTAAGAAAAATTCTATTCTATTTAATAGATTTCCTCTCTGCATTTTTTTAAATGTAAATTCAATTAGCAAGCAATACCAAAAACAACGGTTTATGCACATTATGAGTAAAAATTTTTTTTACTATATTTATGTATGATTTTTATTTTTCATTTTTGTTTGTCGTGATAAATCCTTTTTTTAAATTTTTTTCATAAATATAACGAAAAAAAATTGAAACCATTTATCATACTGTTTCTTATCACATTATTTGATGATCGTCCCCAAAGGAGACAAAAAATTGTTCAGAAATGACTAAAAAAATAAAAAATACGAACAATGAAATGAGTAATCCAAAATGAAGAGTAAACTATGATTAAACATTTCTATTTATTGAAATTTGTTTTTTTGTACTTAATAAAAAATATAATTTTTTGATTTTTAAAAATGTTTATCTAATTTTCTTTTATATAATTTGATAATTTCAAATCATATTATTTAGATAATTGTTTTTTATTAAGTAGTAATGAAATACTTTATCCTCGTGGCGATTTTGAGCATTTTTTTCGTTGCTATAGGTGCCAAAGACCAGAAAGTTACGGTAAAAGGACAAGTTATTTGCGATAAAAGATCAGTTCGTAACGTTCTCATTCAATTGCGCGAACACGATACTCGTAAGTAGTAAAATATTAGAAAACTTGGTAAATTCTGTATTTTGATAATATCGAATATGACTTTCTCTATAAAATTTGTCAAATTTAGTTGATCCGGATGACCAACTCAGTGAAACGCACAGCGACAAGGACGGTTATTTCACCGTCAGCGGTCACGAGGACGAAATCGGCTCAATTCGAGTAGGGCATATTTATATTTAAATAAAATTTTCTGTTTTTTACAATAGCATGTAAGCTGTTTCAGAAAGTTTTAACTTTTCTACGCGTACATATTTGAATTGGGGCAGATATGTTTTTTGTAAAATTTTTAGTAGAAACATTTGTGATGACCTTCTAGTTTAGAAATTAATAACAGAATCATTTAATAAAATAACTTTCAGCCCTACATTCGCATTACGCACAATTGCGATGTGAAAGATCGGGGAGTAAGTATTTATAACTGAAAAATATTATAAAAATTTCTGATACGTATATATATTTTTAACATACTGCATATATTTGCTAATATATAGACATGTCAACGCCAATCAGACTATGACGTGCCGCCAGAGAAAGTAGGCGAAAATGTTGTTTACGACATGAATTTCGTTAATTTGAATATTCGTGGTACATATGAAAAAGAAAATTGTAACTAAAAATTCAAGACCTAACAAAAAGTCCTTTCTATTGTTTCATCTCATTTACCCATTTTTGTCCTTAAAATGTTGAGATTTATCATTAGCACTTTTTGCCATTTTAGATCGAATGAAACTCTCACATTTTTCATAATGCAATTTTTTATTTAATCGTGTTTAGTTTTTAATTTTTTTGGAAACTTAAAAAAAATATTGAAAAATTTATTAATGAAACGATTTTTTTAATTTGTAAAATTTTAAAAATATTTTAATAATAAAATTTTACATATTTCTTTACTAAAATTCAATTGCTCTCATTTTTTTAAAGCGCTAGCCATAATTTGATTAATAATAAAGTATAATAAAGTATAAAAAAGGAATAAACCATTTTATTTATATATGCTATTCGCAGAGCTCAATGCAATAAAAAATAAACAAAAATTTAAATTAATAAGCATTAACTTGAGACTAAAAAGTAAATAAAAAATAATAAAATTAGGTATTACAAAAAAAATAAAAATAAGATGACCAATTATCACCTTCTATCCAGGAGACTATGTTATTTTGTTGGTTAGAAAAACAGAATTTTTTCCCCTTTTCATAATAGAAAATTTCTCTAAAAATGAATTTATTTACAAACTTAAATGTACAATAAACAATAAACTAAAAAATAATAAATAACGATAATCAAAAAGATCAAATCAATATCGAAGAAAGGAATAAACGAATTGAACATTTTGAAATGAAAATTAACATATTTTCGTTTCTAATCATTTTTCAATTTCAAAATTTATATTATTCTTGCGTAACAAAATAACATTAGATGTTGTATAAGAAAATTATTTAAATTTATAGACCGAGTCAGACTTTGAGGTAATAAGTAGCACAAACATTAGGTTTTTTTTATAAATCGATTTTTTATTCCAATTAATTTAATTAGATAATTAAATATATTTTAAATGTAATTTAAAAAAAAATTAAAAATATTCTTTTTATTTTTTTTGTTTATTTTTTTGTAAAAAAAAATTCGCAAATATTTCAATTTTTCTTGATAATTGTGGCTAATTTTTAAAACTTTTGTGAAAATTTTAACTTTTTAAAAGTAAATTTCATAGTAAGCACTTTTCACTATTACTATTTAACTCCTTAAGCAATAATTATATAAAATTTTTGTATTTTCGCATTTAGTTTTGATTTAAAAACGTTATAATAAAAAACAATGAATGTAATTTTCTCGGTATTTACTCTTATTGGTTTGTTTTCTGCCTATGCCAAAGTAATTGAGTCAGAAAGTGATATACCCATTTATCCATGCCAAAATGGCAAACGGAGAGCAGACGGCAGTTGTGAATGCCTTGCAGACTACACGGGACGAATATGCGAGCGACGAATGCATTGTAGTGGACATCAGCGTCACATGAACTTCACGTAAAACTGATTTGATTGTACTTATGTTTCAGCTTTAAATTCAGCTTTAAGTCTTCATTTGAAAAAAATAAACATTAAATATTTTTATGGAAATTATAAACATGAATATTGTAAATTTTAGATGTCTTGTGTGTCGAGACGGATGGACTGGTGCTTATTGCGATGTGATAGAGTGTGGCTCAAATGGCAAACGCACGGTAGGCGATTTGACTTCTTGCAAATGTTATCCGCCCTATTCCGGTCGACATTGCGAAATGACTAGTCACGCCGATGTGTTGGCCTATTATAATGAGCGTCTTGCGCCGTATACTGCTTATGGAATTGTGTGCATTTTTCTGTTTTGTTTTTTTGTATTGTATTTTCAATTTCTTAAACAAACCATTTGTGCATTTTTTTAGGGTTAATAAATCCATTCTTTTTACTCCTAGATATTGTCTAATAAATTTTATTATTTTAATAACAATTATATAAATTTTTCAAAATTTAATTATTGATATTTATTTTTATTTATTTTTAATTCAATTAAATTTTTAATTATTTAGTATATATAAAATATATTAGTAATGAATAAATATATGTATGTTTTATTACATATTGAATAAAACAAAAGTGTCTCAGCTAAATTAAAGCTTATGCTTGAGTTTATTTTCGGCTTATGCTCAAAACAATGAAACACTTTTCTGTTTAATAAAATAGATGTGTGCAATTGTGAAATTTTTTACTACATTTTTTTCTACTGGAATTTGGATTACGAACTGATAGATAAACAAATTAAAAAGATAAAGATGAAATACGTATAAAAAAGTTATTTATAAAGAGAAATATGGTTTTTGGATTGGATTGAAAGAGTAAAAAAATGCTAATAGTTAAAATTAAACTTCTATTTCATAAAATCCCTATAAGAATATGTATTTCCAAAGAAAAAAGTAAAAGAACGAAAAAGCAAAATTCGATCAAACTGATCGATTAATTTTATTCTTTTTAAAATTGAATATTCTGAAATTTTTTATTAAAGTTTTACACTTTTAATTTTAATAATTTTTTTAACTATTTTATTGAAAATTTTTCTTTTATTTAACTTTAATAAAAAATGTTGAAATATCTACATATTGAATTGTAATAATGCCCAAAAATAATTATCCTAATTTCGCGTGTATATGTTTTGAGCCAAATTTAAATTCACGCCAATGAGTTCATTCTGTTGTATCGGATCCGTTGGGGTCTAAATTTTGTGCCCGTATAATAATAATAATAATAATAATAATAATAATAATAATAATAATAATAATAATAATAATAATAATAATAATAATAATAATAATAATAATAATAATAATAATAATAATAATAATAATAATAATAATAATAATAATAATAATAATAATAATAATAATAATAATAATAATAATAATAATAATAATAATAATAATAATAATAATAATAATAATAATAATAATAATAATAATAATAATAATAATAATAATAATAATAATAATAATAATAATAATAATAATAATAATAATAATAATAATAATAATAATAATAATAATAATAATAATAATAATAATAATAATAATAATAATAATAATAATAATAATAATAATAATAATAATAATAATAATAATAATAATAATAATAATAATAATAATAATAATAATAATAATAATAATAATAATAATAATAATAATAATAATAATAATAATAATAATAATAATAATAATAATAATAATAATAATAATAATAATAATAATAATAATAATAATAATAATAATAATAATAATAATAATAATAATAATAATAATAATAATAATAATAATAATAATAATAATAATAATAATAATAATAATAATAATAATAATAATAATAATAATAATAATAATAATAATAATAATAATAATAATAATAATAATAATAATAATAATAATAATAATAATAATAATAATAATAATAATAATAATAATAATAATAATAATAATAATAATAATAATAATAATAATAATAATAATAATAATAATAATAATAATAATAATAATAATAATATTTTTTAATAATTTTACAGAATAGCTATGATAGAGA
Organism: Bradynema listronoti; assembly: GCA_024678965.1. Taxonomy (NCBI): domain Eukaryota; kingdom Metazoa; phylum Nematoda; class Chromadorea; order Rhabditida; family Allantonematidae; genus Bradynema; species Bradynema listronoti. The sequence goes on from JANLNO010000003.1 coordinate 3,634,679, forward strand.
ATAGGCGATCTGAATCGCGTGCATCACGTGTCAGTGCACCGGGCGAACGTATGTTTTTGACTTCTTATACATCTAACAATATAACTTAATAAATGTTCTATCAGATTAATGCTTTTCTTAAAAGTAACTTTTTTAGATGCCGATGCGGTTCATTCGACACTCAGCGCTCTTGTCGACGATGTAAATAAAACAACAGAGCTTATTCGACGACGACGAGAGGAACAGGTTGATATTACACTTGCAAAAAAATAAATTGAAAAAAAATTTTAAAAAATTGTTATCTTTATTCTATTAAAATGATGAGTTTAGATCATCGATAAAAAATCCTTTCAAAGTGAAATGGAAGTAAGCGGCCGAATTTCGGTTGAACCACAGGAGAATTGGCTTACTTTACGCCTCAAGTCAGTCAGCACCGAGGATATGAAAAAAGAGCTTGGTCGTGTTAAAGGCGATCAACGTATCATTTTTCATTTTAAATTTTCCAAAATGATTTAAAATATGCCTTTTTATTATATATTAGGCCAACACGCCGTAGTGGATACTTTGGCAGCACTTGTTTACGACGTAAATGCCACCGCCGAGGTTCTCCGTAGAGGTTCGTTGAAACGTAAGAAGCCCAAAAGTTGCGAAGTAATGTTTTTTAGAATAATATATAATAATTATTAAATACATTTATTTGCAAATTTTATTTTAGGAAGTAGAATATCGGCTACGATTGACTCCGGCACCTGATGACAGCGTCCTATATCATCATGAAGAATACCGACACTCCGAAGGTTAGTCATTTTTAAAAATTAATTACAATGCCTAAATTTTATAAAGGCATTTTTTTTATTTTAGCTCTTGAGGAACCTTTTATGGTGGATCACGTAAAAAAAGATTATGGAATTGACTTGAGCGAGTCTCAAACGTATATTTTATTAGCTTGAATTTTACACTATTTTGGCTGATTATTATATTTTTTAAATGAAATAAAGTGCAATAAAAAAAATTTGCAAATCATTTGAAGATATACATTTGAAATTTTAGAAGCAGCCTCAAACGCCGAATTCGTTCAACGACTCCGCGTAGGACCATCAACATCGATGTAAGTGATGATAAATGAAGACTTTGACTCTATTAAAAATTCAAATTTTAAAATTTTGATTGTATTCGTTTAGAGAAATCCTCTGATGGATTCTATCCCAGTATGTGCTTATTGTAATCAAGAAATCGATGGGGCAGTTCTCACGGCGCTGGCACCTAATTCGGAGCGTGCGCGAAAATTCCATCCACATCATTTCATGTGTTGTTATTGTCTACGAGCACTCAATCTGCGTGGCACGTATCGTGAGCATGAAACTCGACCTTATTGTCATGAGTGTTTTTACAAACTTTATAACGGATTACTGTACAAACCGGACGTAAATCAGAGCAAATTGGAGAAACTCATTTGAAACTTCTAAAAAAAATCAAATTCCACAATAAAGCAATTATTTTTTATTTTTTACATTCTTGTGTCAGATTTTCAAACCATAAATTTAAATCAATGCCTTTTCACTCACTTTTTGTCACTGCCATTTTTAATAAAAATTTTCCGATTATTTCAGTCAACTGATTACGTTGATGATTTTTTAAAATCCTTTAAATCGTTTCGGCGCGACATTTTTTAAATGTTTTTTTTTGTCTAAATATTTAAATCTCTAAATTAAAAATATAGAGAAAAAGTATGAGTACCCGCATCAGTTTTACTATAGGCAACTTCCGAAACAGGGCCTTTGCTAGTAGTAGTCGAGTTCAATTTTGTACTCATTTTTGTGGCTTTTCTCGTTGTTTTTTTCCTAAATTTTTTATTTAAAAATGTTAATAATTGTAAATCCTACCTACCGACTGCAGTGCCCTCTTTTGTGTTTTTATAATTTTAATGTTATTTAGTAATACATTTACTATGTTATTATTTATAAAATTATAATAAAATGAATATATAAAAAGAAGACGAAATTTTGTGAATTAAACAATTAAAAATCTTTTGATTCAATTTATTTCAGTTACACGTTTTTTATCTGCATTTTTTAAATAAATTTTAGGTACACAATACTGGTCCAATCGAAGTAATTATTGAATTTACGGAACCCCCCAAAAATGAAAATTTAAATAATTTAGCAGTTTATAAATTATTTTTTTGTTTAGTTATAATTTATTACACGTATAAATTTTCTCACTCGCACTTTGATGTCCGGATTTAGTGGAGCTCTGTGTTCCAGCTTTAGTTCCTGAAATAATTAAATATTACAAAAATAATTAAATATTATTTATTGATTTTTAAAAATTTCTATTATACTTTCGATATAAACTAATCAAAAACGTATAATAATAATAAAATCTGTGTTTGCTTTTTTTTTTAAAAAATATAATGTATCAATTTTAAAATCTTCTGTTTTTTTATAAATTAAAAAAAAAAGAAAACAACTAACAAAAAGTTTTGTAAAAAAAGTAAGAAAAAACAAGAAAAATGTCATAAATTTGGTTGAAACCGAAAGAAAAAATACAAATGGCAATAAAATAAAAATGCGACAAAAAATGCTTCGAAAAAGCTATTAAAAGAAGTTAGAAAATAATTTTTGATAGCATTTTATTTTTGGTGAAATTATTTCCCATACTTTTTAACGATTTAACTTGATTTTAAATATTTTTTATTCTATAATATATATCTACCAGGGATATTGCGGAATTCCGATTCTTGAATTCCAGTTTTCGGCGATTTTTCCTACCGATTTCCGATACCATCAATTTTTAAAAAGGCTATTTTAAAAATTTTCCTAAAATTGACCGAAATTTTCCTAGCTATATGTAAAAAATAGCAAATTTTTTATAAATTAGAAATTGCCTCGGACTAATAAAATTGGAAAAAAAGTTGGTGAATTTTTCAGTCATCCAATGAGAATTAAATGGAGAATAAAATAATCGGAGCAGAATTTGCAAATTCGTTCAAAATAATGACGAAATAAAATTAAAAGAAATGAGCCTTAAAAGTTGAAATATATATAAAAAAAATTTTGGGCCGCAACCAAAGCCAAAGTTGACGTTAATTGAACTTAACGATTCAACTTGAAAACGGACTAGCTTAAACCGTGGAAACGGAAGATGATCAGCCCATAAGCATCCAACAATACAAGGTGCTGATTGTAAACCTATAGAACGGTAGGACATTAACCACAGTTCGAGAGAATAAATCACGGCTTGAGAACATCGACGATGATAATTATGGGGATGGGGGGAAAATTGCCGCTTATATAGATGACAAAAGCAACGCGAAAAATTTGGAACAAAATTTTAATAACTTTTATGACAAGCCGATTTAAAACTTTCAGCCTTTCATTTTTCTGCTCACTTTTCAGAATTAATTTTGGCTCGAATTTCAACAATAAAATTTATAATATTTTTTTTTCTTCATTTTTTTCTTAATTTATTTCCTTTTTTTAAATTTTATTGTCCTTGTTTTTAACATTTTGCACACAAATATTTAAAAAAATTTAAAAAAAGGTTTAAAAAACATTTCAGCCAAATAAAGTTACCAAAATTTACCGTATTTTTTTGCATTCTTTTTTTAAGCTAAATGAAGCGGTAAAAAATGGATAAAAATATAGTGAATTCGAGTTAATAATTGAAATGGTTAAAGATTTTGCTTGACAAATTAAAAAGTTACTTCCAAAATACTTGACACGTAAATTTTATTTCATTTCACTTCATTTCTTGAAAAAAGTTTGATTTTATTATAAAAAAATTTTCGAGAGAACAGAATTAGGAACATATTTTTTTTTGTATGTACATCGTATTTTTTGAATTTAATTTCTGGAAATAGTAGAGGAATTTATTTTGTTGGTTTATAGTTTTTAACAAGCTATAAATTCTCTCTTAAATTTTTATGACGGTGAATATCTAAAAATATTCTCAAATTTATTTCGGCAACATCCGTAATATGTACATATGTTTTATAATTATTTATAAAAATTTATAATTATTATAAAAACTCAACACCGAACATGAAGCAAGCATAGATAATTGTTGTTGTATTTGGCAACAGTTGTCATTATCGTTGTTAATTTTTATTTTTTCTTGAAACGTTCGCATTTTTAAAATTAATCCCATACATATATCATATGTACCATATGTATTGTTAATTTTAATGTCAAATGTCAATTTTAATGTTAAAGCTTTAACATCCTCAATCATTCATTTCCTTCAAATAACTCATTTTTTGTAATGATATTTTTGCGGTAATTTTTTCAACATTTTTACATTGATATTTTGGTTTTGTGATTTTTTTATTGAACAATTAATTGAGATTGATTTATTTTTGTTGATTTTTACTTTATTCATAGTTAATTTTTACATACTTAATAAAATATTAGGCTCATAATTTATGCTTACTATAATATTACATAATTTTATTCTTTGCTCATAATTTATGCTTACTATAATATTACATAATTTTATTCTTTAATTATGCGGGAACAATACAAATTTTATAAATGTAAATAAAACTAAATTAAATTATAAAATAATTGTTTTTGGCTTGAAAATTTTTTTAAATTAAATAATTTTTTAAATTAATAAATAAATTTGTCTGTCATCTTGCGTGACATTTGTAAAAAATGAATATTACAAAATTTATACGTATTAATATTTGCCTTTTAAAAATTTACATACGGGTGCGCTAATTTGAAACGCTTATAGATTTTAATATTTTTTAAATCAGCGATCGGATGCGCCAACAATTAGATAAACTAACATTTTAATGTTATTTTGTCTATTCTTTTTTACGAACTTTTCATTTTTTAAACTTCCATTCGAATAATTATCAAATTTTTAAAACGAGTTAAATCTCAAAAAAATTATATAACACAAACAAAATGGCTTTAAAACTTCAAATTGGCAGAATCAAATAAATTTGGTGTGTTATTAATAAATAATTTAAATATGTTTTATTTTTAACAAATTAACAAATAAATAAGAGGAAAATAGTAAGCACTCGAAGGTTTTAATCATTACCATATCAGGTTTTGAAGCTTTTTAATTCTAAACTTGTTTAAATTTGCATTTAAGAAAAAATGTTTCTATTAAATTTTATAAAATTTTTAAGAAAAAACGAAAATTACATATAATGAAAAAAATAATCGATTTGAATTTGCATATATAAAATCCCGTATGAAACCGTAAACAAGTTCTTATTGTATTTGTTTTATGTAATTAGTTTCATGCTAATTTATTTAATGATGTAATGCTTGCATTTACGTTTTTATATTAAATTTAAAAGAATTTTTTGTGAACTTATTTTAAATCATGTTTTAAATATTAATTTAATTTTTTATAATTTAAAGAGTCAATTAAGCAAATTGAAAAAATTATTTAATTATATATGTATGCATATATTTTTTAATATTGTTGACATTTTACAGCTTTATCATAAAGTTATGATTGAAAAAAATTCAATAATATATAATTGAGTTATTTAAATAAAAAATAGCGTTTATAAAAAAATACATAAAAGTTTTTCTCTTTTTATTTAATTGACACTTCCTCGCACAAATCGCTCTATAAATCAAAAAGCTTTGAACTCATTTGAGTCATTTTGCATTGATTTAAAAATTAGTTTTTTAATTGAAAAAGTTTTGTTCTCAGATTAAACAAATTTATTGCGCTTCAAGTTTTTTAAATTTTTACTCTATTTTTTATATTTTTTAGCCATTTTTTAATTTTTTTATTTCTAAAAATTATAAAAAAGAAACACAATTTTGTTTAATATGGAATTTTTCACGCTATTTTTGTCTCGATTTACTTTAATTTTTTTAATTTTCTTTAAACTCTTTTCCTTTAGCATTTTTTATTACCCTAAGTTCGCGAGTATAAGCCGAGGTTTATACAACAAACTTGTCCTGAAACAAATTCACTTTTTAAAAAATTTTGCTGTTTTTTTTATTTTTTATTTTCGAAACATATTTTTTATACTTTTTACAAAAGCAAAAATAATTTATTAGGTTGGCAAAAAATAGTATTGGTTTTTATATTAAACGACATTTATTATAACAACAAAATTACGATTCATCAGTTCAAAAAGTATTCGCCATTAATATCAATGACTTGTCGCCAACGTTCACGTAAAGAATGGATGTCTCTCTTGAAGAACTCGGCCGGCTGCGACTAATAACGTAACACATTCAACTGACATTTCTTTTTTGCTAACTTAATATTGCAATAAAAAGATTAAAATAACAATAAAAAGATTAAAATTCATCGTCTAAAATTATTTTAAAAAAAAATCCCGTAAACAATGCGTTCTCTGAGCGGTCTTTAATTTAAGTGATAAAAAGTTTAGTGTCCAGAAGGCAAATATTTTAGGCTAAGAAATAAATGTAACAAAAACAGAAAATATAACAAAGCCTACAAAAAATAAATAAGAAAGGAATGATATCATAGTTTAGCTTTTAAGTTAAAATAATTTTAGTTTTAGCCATAATAGTTACGGTTTTATAAGATTTTTTTCTTTTGGCTTTTACTTTTCTAATTATTTTAATCTTTTCCGGCATTTATCCACAAGAATGAATAATGAAAGTAAAAAAGAAAAAAGAAAATATAGATAAGAATAAAAATAAAAATAGAAAAATGAAAAAAAATATACAAAAAATATAAATAAAAAAAAGAAAAAAAGGAATGAATTAAAGATGGGAAGAACAAAAGCATAAAGAATATAAAAATTGCTGTTCATTTTTACAGCCCCATTGTCTCCCTCAATATCCGTGCCCTCCTATCTTACTGAAATTAAAAAAGGCTTTTTGTCTAAACGCTTAACATAAACCGAAATAATAAGACGTATGAAAGGAGAACAATACATATCACTCACATTTTTGTTCAAAGCGCATTTGACGGGGAAAAAATTTTTTTAAATTTTTTCTCATAAACTATTATTTATTAAAACTTTTTATTTTTTTGTAATATGTCACGAATATACGAATGTATTGTATTTTTAATAGACAAAAAAGACCATAACAATAAAAAATAAGAATAAATTTTAAGGATAAAGAGCGATATACTCTTATTTAGAATCTTTGAAAACTTTTAAAACTTTTTAAAAACAGAAAGAAGAACATTAAAAGAAGAGCGAGCCATGTTTCACACTAGGTACAAACTAATATTAAAACAATTAACTTTTTTTGTCTTTCTATGTTTTTTTTATTAATTTTTTTTTGCAACTTTTGGTTTTTAGTCATAAAAGAAAAAAAACGAATATCGAAGAAAATTAGCAGTTTTATAAATTACTAAAAAAAGTAGAGAACTTTTTCATTACCATTTTGATTACTTTTATACACAAAATTCTATACACAAAATAAATTAATACTAAAAACGTGAGTGTGAGTGTATGTTTATGTAATTTTATGATTATTTTTTAAAATTTTTTAAGTTAATTTTTCGCCCATTCATTTTATGGATATGTTTTTTTCTGGACAAAATTAATTAAATCTTGAAATTTTTACTGGTTTTTCTCCCAAAAACATAAATTTACTTTTTTTCTTATTTTTTGCGTATATACAGACAAATTCGAGTAAAATATTTTTAGAAACTTTAGTTACTTCTTACGTACTCGCGGTTTTAAATTTTTAAATTAAAAAATTTTAAATTAATATTATAATTTTATACTATTTTTCGAAAAAATTTTACATGATGATTATTCTAGACAAATTTATAAAGAAAATATTGTGTCTTTTACAATTCATATAAGCATTTTATAAATATGTTTTTTCAATTTTTAAAAAATTTATTATACATAAATTGCATAAAGAATATATAAAAACAAAACATTTACCAAAGAATAATAACAAAGTTGAATTTCAAAAAAACATTTTGCTAAGGCGATAATAAAAAAGTATCGCTATTTTCATGTCCAAAATTTGTTTGAAACATTGTTATAAATGAAACTACTTTACATACGTTGACTTGCATAAAAATTTAAAAAATATTTTTTAAATTGCAAATAATTTTGAAAAGCTTATTTATTCCTAAAAAATGCATTTTATATTACAAGAAAAAAAGAAGCTTTTATATTAATTAATTTTTAAATCGCAATTTTGGCTTTATAAAAGCGTAGAATTTTTCACATTGGAACCAATTAAGAAAGTAAAAACCAATTTAGAAAGTAAAAAAAGAGTTCGAATTTATTTAAAATTACTTTGAATTGTTTTTTCTTTTTTAAAAATTTTCGTGAAATATTTTCAGAAGTTTGATAAAATCTCTGCTTTTATTATTTTGACTTAAATGATAGTTTAAGTGTAGAAACTATCAAAAAGCTCATAAAAAGAAAAAAATATCATAAATTAATATTTGTGCTCTTCTTTAAAAAAAAGTTAAATTCTTTTCAAAGTTAAAATTCTATGAAACATTCAAAATCAATAAAGTTCAATAGATTAGAAAAATACAAAATTACGTCAAAGCTTAACTATAATGTTTAATTAACTTTTCACAAAATATATTATTTTTATTATTTAAATGAAAAATGACAAATTTAAAAAATTGAAAAATTTCATTTTTTTATTTTTTTATTATTATTTAAGTGTATTCATAAGAAAAAATATTATTTTTTAAGCTTATTATATAATATTTTTCTGCTCAACAGATTTTGCTATTGAGTCATTTTATAAAATTTACCATTTTAGCGTGCCTTTTAAGTATTTTATTTTTATAAATATTTTTGTTTCATTCTTTTAAAAAAAATATGTAGCTATATATTATATGTCTACTAAATAAAAGAACTTTTTTAATGTATTGATTTTAATATAAATTAACGTTTTTCAAGTAATTTATATTTTTAATAATTTTTTTGTTTATTGTTTATTATTTTACGCATGAATAACCCGACTTTCTAGGAAAGGTATTGATTTACCAATTTTAAATAGGCTTCAAAGAAAATAAATAATAAATTTTAAGAAAGAAAATTGAGAAAAAAAATAGAAATGAAAAAGAAAGAAAAGGAAAATTTTTTATACTACTTAGGTCTAAAATTTGGGATCTGTTAGTTTGGATTAACGTATTCATAAATTAAAAAAAACGAAAAAAAATTGAAATAAAAAGTTGATTGAGGAATAAAATAAATAAATGCTATTTTTTTCCCTTTTCAGATTTTTTGTAATTTAAATGTAACTTTTTTAATTTTCATTTTTTCAATTTTTCTATTATTTTGTACAAATATTCTATTAAAAAACGAAAATATTTCGGATATTTAAGATTATTCTCACGAAAATGCAATCTTCTTTAAAATTTTATTTTTTTGAAAAGTAATGAAGCCAAGGCATGGGATCCGTTTCGAAAAACAAGACTTTAAAAGTTTGATCTTAAAAGATTGTAATAAGATAGTGTAAAGTTTCGTTTTATTTCATAAATTAAATATGTATATAAAAAGCATTTGAAAAATAATTTACATTTTTTTTCATCTCTTTGATCACTTTGTATTATAAATTTTTAATTAAAAAAAATTTCTTTGTTATTTGCTAATAGCTCTATTTTATATATTGTATTTTTTCCAAAATATTGCACAACTTAGTTTAGATTACATCTGTTGGTAGTCTATATTTGTTGTTGGTAGTCTACATTCGTTGTAATCTTCATTCAATTAAAACGACGTGGACTGAAAATTTTGGATTTTCTCTAGAAAATGACGACGAAACGTCCGCCACTTAGCGAAAACTTTTTCCGGCGCGCAGATTCTAATTCTTCAAGCATTAACTGGACAGAAGTCTCATGCACGTGGCTCGACGAAATCTATGATATTCAAGAATGTTTTTTATAATTTTTTTTAAAATTTTTAAACTCGGTGAATTTTTGTTTATTTAAAAATCAGACTTAGTTATTTTCTTATGACTACCAATTATTAAGTGGCTAAATTTTGGAATTAAATTTTTTAAGATATGTTTTTGAAATAAATCTGATTTTTGGATTATTAAAGTCTAACTTTTTTATTTTAAAAATTGTGATAATTTTTAGAATAATTTTTATTGGCAGCACTCTAGTAGCCGTGAGATTATTATACTCTACGGACTCGTTTGTACAATTGGTGCACTAGTCAACATTTTTGTGTAAAATTTTTTTAATTACTTAGATGTAATTAAAAGCCAATTTTATTTATAATTTGCACATTTTTTGAATAAATTTTATAAATAAAAATGTCATTTCTGACGAATTTTTATCTTTTTAAAAAATATTTCCAAAATGGAATTTTCATAGTTGAAAAACGAAGAATGAATTATTTATTTTTAATTAGTTTTTATGGGCACGGTAAAGTGTGAAAAACGAAGAATGAATTATTTATTTTTAATTAGTTTTTATGGACATGGTAAAATGTGAAATTGCGAAAAAATAGGATGAATTTTTAGGTAAATTTTTTTGATTTTTAGTCATAGATCCTTAACTTTTGTCAGGCATGCAAATTCTTATTTTTTTTATTTTTAGCATTGTTTCATTTGTCAAAACTTCACATCTTCGTAATTTGCGTAACTATTTTATCGTAAATTTGGCTTTTTCGGATCTGATGCTTTGCACGTTGACAGCGCCTGTCACGTTATATTTAACTCTGAATCTGTTTTGGCCTTACGGTGATTTCGCTTGTCAAATTGTAAGTTTTAGCATCATATTGAATGCATTGCATATGTTTTAATTTATATTTTTTATTTATGTAATTTAAATTTAACAAAAAAATAAAAAAAAAATTTTTTTTAATATATTTTAATTTTTAGCTTACATAAAAAATGAATTTTATTTATTTATTTAATTTAGAATATTCTTTATCGATTATTTGTATAAACAAGGCCAAAATTAATCATAAAAAAGTATTTTTATTGTACCTAAATTATTAGTCAAAATTGAAATTACAAAAATGTTAGTATGCTTTTTCTATGAATTATTTTTTTAGGTGGCTTCTTTACAAGCAGTAAATTTGTTCGTTTCATGCCTTACTTTGGTTCTCATCGCAATGGACCGATTTTTACTTACGTTGTGTCCCGTTAAATGGTTAGTTAGTTGTTAGTTGTTTTTTTTTATTTTGAAACTTATGTTTTGGTAATTTTGTGAAAATTTTCTACAATAGAAATGTTGTTAATTAAATAAAGAATCTATTTTATTTTTACTTACGTTTATCCATCTATTTTTACTTTAAATATCCTTAATAAAAATTTCATTTTAGGCGTCTCGCAGCCAAAGCTCCTGTAGTTTGCTATTTGATAGTTTGGCTTATGGCAATTATTGTGGCTGCGCCCTACTTTTTTGCGGTCTCCACTGAGCCGGTTACAATGTTCGATCCATGGAACTCGGCACATGCGGACCAAATGGTAAACTCTTAATTTAATATAATTGACTAGAGCTATGCTTTTTAATTTTTTTAATTGGAAATGGTTTAAAAATTTAAAAAAGTTAAACTATAAATTCCCTCTTTTAAAAATTAAAAAAAATATTTGATCTTGAAGGGGACGAACAATTGGTTAATTTAATAGGCGTTGGCCAGGCTAACGCTAATCTATTAATATTCTAATTTATTTTTAAAAAATTGCAAAAGAGCTAGTTCAACTTTCTAATCAAGTTTTATTTTATTTTTTTAGTTGAAAATCTGCGCCCGAATACGACCTGAAATTTGCTTGGAGAAGACTTGGCATCGATTACCGTTTTCGCGACGAACCTATACACTTAGCGTGCTCGCTATACAGTACATTTTGCCGTTGGCTGCACTCGGCTTTGCCTACTCACAAATCGGTTCAACAATTCGTAAAAGAGTAAGCAAAATTGTAGAACTAGATAGCAAAATTGATTAAACTTTTTTAGTCAAATTTATATATTTAGGTAAAATATTCTACCACAATCGATCACGAACGAAAACAACTTTTCACAAAAAGAAATCGGTTTGTTTATTTATAAAATTTCAAGTTTACAATAATTTTTTTTTACTTAAAGAAAGGCGCTATTACTGTTGTTGATGCTGGTGATTACGTACGGTATTGCCTGGCTTCCTATCAATGCCTACAATGTACTTAACGTTCTCGACATCATTGAATTTTCTCAATACCGGTATTGTAAATTGATAAAGTTTAAGCAAAAAGTGTCTTATCATAATTATTACAGTTTTTGGCTTAGAGCATTACTACAGGGATTTTTTGTATTTGAATATCAATTTTATTTTCAGTTACATTTTTTGTCATTTAATTGGCATGTCGTCGGCCTGCATTAATCCGATATTATATGGATTAATTAACGATAGTTTTCGTTCTGCGTTTTTATCTATGTTAAGACCGTTTTTTGGACCTTGCACCAAATACGTTACTGTGGACGTGGCTCATTCGCCATTAAATCATGGTCAGCATACACACACTACAGTGTCTACTTCGACGCACAATTTGAATCAAAATGTAATTAGTTTATTTTTTAGTTATTGTAGTTTGTGACTAATTTTTGTTTTTTCAGTGTGATTCGCCTTCAAAATTAAATAAAATGGAAGATGTAGTTACAACAGCTATTATACCGAAACGGGTCGCTGTAACAACTAATGTATCTGCGTTTTACGACGTCACTCTGTCGAAGATTCATTATGCAGCCAATCGTCGGCCAAACGAACAATTGGAACTAAAGGATTACGATACATCCTCTGATAACACATTAAATACGAACAAAAACAGGCCGACGGATTCGCTGTTACGACGTACCTTGCAACTAGTCGATTGAAGCTATGATAATTAATGTAATTTTAACTTTTTTCAAAAATTTTTTTTAACCTGAATATATACATACAATTTTTACAAATTTTTTTAAAAACATTTTCATTGGCCTTTCAGCTTTTGAAAAAAATGTCATTTTTCTACTAAGATACCGTAATCTATAGAGTTTTTTTTGTTTTTCGCTCAAGTGCCTTTTTAATTGTTTTTTATAATAATTATTTAACTTATAATTTAATAAAAATTTATTTATTAAATAACAAATATTTACAATAAAAAATAACTCTAGTAAAAAAAAATTTTTAAACAAAATACTATTTTTACCCGCACAATTTTTTACATAATTTAGAAACAGTCAAATTAAAAAAAACAATTATAGTTAATTTAAAAAAGAAAGATTGATTTAATTATCATACCGGGATTCTGTTGATATTCTGTATTGCTGATACTTGCACTAAGTAGATGCTAAAGTTTTTAGATTAATAAAAAAAATAAATTTAACACTAGTTTGAACGATAAACCACATTAATTTTTATAAATAATAATTCCAGAAGATTACCACTAATTGAAACGTCTTTGAGGCGAAAATCTTTTGGTACTGGTATACTATATTCGTCACTACCTTTTGAACTCAAAAGCGAATTAAGAGCCTCTTCCTGTTACGAATTTATGAGGTGATTATACAACACAATTCTAGTTCACGAATAATTATCATCGTTAAAGCATTTTTATATTCGTTTAATTAATTAAATAAAAAATATTGTATATCAATTTATCTGAATTAACAATCTTTTTCAATTAAGTTAATGCAAACAAATTTTTTTGAAAATAGCAAAAATAAAACTTACATTGTAGGAACTGCTCATATCATTTGCACCCATATGTCCGATGTGTCGAAAATCCGATGGTCCACCAATCATTGACCGATCAATGCGAATCCGACTAATCTTTAATGAAAATTATTATTTAGTAGTGTAGCCTTATATTATGTCCATAAAATATATCATCTGATAAATTCAATTTTTGATTAAATATTAGTGAATTAATTTTTGGAAATAATATACCTCAGATTGTGATGAAACGCAACATGTTAAAATAGAAAGATTTGTCGCCGAAGAGCTCGGCCGTTTACTGTAGTCATGGTTACGTGAATGTTGCCGTGAAGTGCCGCCAAATAATACGTCGCCTAGCCGCTTAGTGGTTCCATTTGAAGGACGTCGTTGAGTAAGAGAGATTAGCTTTTGCCGCCAATTGGAGTCAATAGATAACGCTTGACTAGAGGTTGTGGCTGTCATTTGAAAGACTTATTTATTAATTCTTGTAGGTAATAATAGACTTTATATTAGTTTTGTTCCAATAGCTGTTTTTTTTTTAATTTTTTTATTTTAATTAACGTTTAGAATAGTTTAATTCGATTTAAACTAAAAATATATACATATTATAAAATTATAAAATATAGTAATTTTCTGTTGTAATAAATACGATAAATCGCATAATTTATAGATGTATAATTAAGAAATGAATTACTAAAATTCCAAAATAAAGCACACATGTCTAAAAATATAGCAAATATTAAATTTTTAATGACTAAAAGCTAAATAAAATGATATTCAACTTTAAAAAAAATATTTTCATACAATACTTTTATATACATAATTGCATTATTAAATATGTATTTTTAGAAGGAAGTTGTGTTTTTTGACGTTCGAGATAGAATTTGCACAAATGTCATAAAGTAAGTTAAATACAAGTATATATTAAAATCTATACATCTATACTTATAAATCAGTTTGTATCAATATCCATTGAAATAAAAACGGCTGTATTAGTACCAACTAACTCTCTGCCAATATTTGTTTCAACTAGCCGATATTAATATCAGCTGATTATAAGTACTTTTTCCAGACATATGTGTAAAAAATAATGTATCGAATGTATTATGTATATATAGAAAAATTACAAAATGTAATAATAATTTTATTTCAGAGACACGAGATGGATACATAAAATGGTAAACTAATTTAATGCTGCTGAAAGGAAGGCCGATACATTTAAAAAATGGAAAAATTATGTTGCAAAATAAAAAGCGTGGCGTCAAATAGAAAAACAATGAAAGACGCCAGAAAAAAAAGAAAAAATAATGAAGAAAGAAATTAAAAAAAAGAAAAAGATGAAATGAAAAAATAGATAAAGAAACAAAATATGTTAATAGACTTATAAACATATTTATTTTAAAAAAATTTTCCAAATATACTTTTATGTAATTTTTTTATTTCATAAGATATGAGAACGGGAATATAATATAAAATTACGAGAGAAAATGTGAAAAATAAATATAGAGAAAGGAATACTAAAGCGAAAATAATTAAAATGGAGACAAAAAAGGATTACAAATAAAATGAAATGGAAAAATTCCGAAAATGTCATGGAGACAACCGAACGATGTTATGGATAAGCCCAGAAAAATTTAAGGAATTAAAGGAATAGTGTTGTGGACAAAAGTGATATTAACAAAAAAAGAATCAGGATTAACGAAGAATGAAAAAAATAAAAAAGAAAAAGAAAAGAAATATAAGGAAATAAAAAGAAGATAAGAAGAAAAACAATTGAAAAAAAAGTAAAAAAAATTAAGAATTAATAAGAAAGAAAGTCAACATTTAAATTTCAAAATAAAAAGATAGTATTTTTAGTAGTAAAAAAACTAGTGAAAGTTTTTTTTGTGCCTTTAGACTTCGTTTGCGACTTTACGATTTTAGGTATTAGGTTAAACTTAGGCTTAGACTGTTAGTCTGCAGCACACCCTTTGGCTTCTGGCAGAAAACTCAGCAAATTGTAAAGCCGCAAATTAAGGTGCGCCGTAAATGTCTTGTTTATTGTATTTTTTCTTGTTCAAAACCCCAATTATTTTTTCATTTTGCAAATTTCATATTTGCTCCCGACTTTCAATAACTTTCTAATGGTTGAATTCAACATTCTGACGAGGCCAAGGTAAATTTTTAATAAAAAAATGCGTACATTGTAAATCTTTTAATTTAAGTTTTTTTTATATTCATTTTTTTAATTACATTTATATATTATCAAGCATTTATTTGGAAAATAGTTATTTCAAATCAATATTAATACATTAATTATAAAAAATATAAATAATTATTACTTATATTAAGAATCGTAACATGAAGCAAGAACATCAAAAACTCGTAATAAATATTTTAAGTAACATACACATACGTTTTTTTTAATAATATTAATTACTTCTACATAATAAAAAAGCACACACCACACACATTGTTCATAAATATCAAGTCCTTTTCAATTTTTTTCTAATTAGACGTTTAGATTTTTTAGCGATAAGAAAAAAAGCTAACAGAAAAACAGATTGAAAAATATGAAAATGGTGATGAAATTGATGAAAAATGGAGAAAATATGAAGCTATACATCGATTTTTTTCTAAAATATTCATATTAAGTTTTTGCAGCCAGGTGGAATAAATTGGACTACAAATTAAAAACAATGAGTGTATATGTACATATATCAAAACGATCCAAATCAATAAATATGCTTTGAGATATTCTATCTTTTAGGTTAAGAAAAAAATAAAATAATTTTTGCAAAATTCAAATTTTTTTTGATGTTTTTTACTTACCCTAAAATATTTTTTATATCATTTTTCTTTCAAAAAAACAAAAGCAAAAAAAAAAAGCAAGCAAGTAATGACCAATAAATTATAGATAATAAAAGAAAATAAAAGAAGGTCATCGAAAATTATCAAATAAACAAAAAAATAATAATAATAACAATAAAATATACAAAAAAAATAATATAAATATATCAAACATAAAATTTACAGAAATCCATTGTTTATTTTCGTAATTTTAATGTAGTTTATTTTTAGGTATTTATTTATTAATAGACAAATTTAATATTAATTAAATATAAATAAATATTAATGCAAAGGATGCAGAACACAATATAAACGGCGACTGAATGATCCACCGCAACGCGTGACACCAATTTTCGAGTGTTCAAGTGTTAACTATTATTGACAGTCCATACTAGCAAATTGTCTCCACTTTCATTTCAGTATTACTTTTTCTTTCTTTTCTCTGATTTTTTATTAGTGTCTTTATTCTTTTTTCTTTTATTTTCGCCTGAAAGGATCTAAAAAATTACATATTAAAAAATTTACATTCATAGACAATTCTACGCCCCTCATATTTCTCGGACCTTTAAAATGTGGATCAAAAATTATTTCTACCAAGAGTGCGTTGGAATTCCGATTTTTGAAATTTTGGCCATTTTTCGAAAATATTAAAAACTTTAAACTAAAAGTTGAAAAAATATTGATTTTTGTAAAAAAAATTATAAAAAATTTCCAATTTCCGATTTCAAAATTTTAATTTATTTCCTAATTTCGATTTCCAAAAATTACAATCCATTTCCAACGCATCCCTGATCTCTACTATAAACTATGATAAATAATTTGTTACCTTCCGCGCACAAATTGAACATTGAATCCTGTAAGCATTTCGTTTAAAGAATTCATTAAAGTTTCTTGTTTGTTTTGAAAATTCTCTTCAATGTTTATTGACATATCTCTAAAAATTTATATTAAAGTAATTATGCTAGGAAATATGGAATTATTTACATAAAATATCTACTGCCGTTCAAAACTTTAAATCTACTTTAAGAAATATCAACTCTGCAAAAAAGCAATTGTCTTAGGTAAAATTTTCAGTAAAAAATGATTTATGAATTAACGTAAAAAACATAAAAAACAAGGTATTTCATTTTGGGCGTCCGATTTGTTTTTATTATAACTTTTTACTTTTCAACCAAATTGTAAAAAAATTTTTACATTTGATTCACAACTTCGTGAGAATTTTTTTGACACCAAAATTGTCAATATTGGTTCAATTTAGAAATTTTATATTCATTTTTTTGCCATTTTTTTCAAAATAAAGGCAAAATCATTAAAATTTGCAATATAATGATGGACGCATCTTAATCAACAACTCTACATTGAATGATTTTTTTGTACAAAATTAAGATAAAATTAATTATAATGGACATTATTTAACCTATTAAAAAATTCACATTGAAAAATTGAGTCAATTTCAGGTCAATTTTACTCATTTTTTATATTTAAAAATAGTGTCAAAAAAGTTCAAATAAATATAAAATTTCTAAATCGGAACCAATCGGAACCAATATACAAAAAATTCTCAAAGAGTTCTGAGTTAAATAAAAAAATTTTTTGAAAATTGGTTGCAAAATAAAAAAGTTTTTCACAAAATAAAACTGGGGATGAAATTGGAACACCATGTACATATTCATTTAAAACTTTACTTTTGCCTTTCGTTGTAAGGTCGAAAATTTTTGTCAATTGATTCAATATATAAAAATAGATGTTCGCTTTTGGTGGATCGTAATTTTTTCAGTAGCAAATATAGAAAAAAGATTACCGGTATAATATGAATTGTAATAATTACAGTAAGCGTGCTTTTCGACACTACAGTATCATGTAATTGTCCAGCGCATGAAGGTTTTTAAAAATTAGAAATGCATTAATTATTTTAATTTTTCTTCACCTTTATATCACATACCACGATGTCATCATCATTGAAAAATTCGCATTTGAAAAATTCTTCAATTAGCAAACGTCCCGGCTTATTCAATTCTAAGAGAACACCAAGTAATTTGGCCAACAAAAATCTAATTGTATAAATGGATTCAACAAGTGTGACGTAAATTGTACAAGCTTGACTAATACTAAGAATAAGAGCCAGAGCTGGGCATAACTAAAAGTTGATTAAAAATAAATATTAATTAAATTTCTTTTATGCTAATTTGTAAAAAATGAAGTAGCTTTAATCTTAAATCTAGCAATTGTAAATTGTAGTTCTAAAACATAGTTTTTTTCATATATGTAAAATAAAAAAAATTATAGCAAAAACATCCTGTAGAATTTACATAAATGTTCTTTTTATAAATAAAGTTCGAACCAAATAAATGGCAAGAATTTTGCCGGGTAATTTTCTTTTTTTATTTTGCATAATCCATGCAAAAATCGTTAAATTAACGAGAGGAAAAATTAGTTCTATTATTTCCGCAACAAAAAGTGTCCAGAGCTGATCATGATACTAAAACACTTTAATTTTTGTAATAATTATAATTTAAATTTTTTATTCTTTTTATTTTCAAATTTTTCGTTTCCAAAAACAATTTTTTTTCTATTTTTATTTTATGATTTTAAAATTTTTCCTGAATTCCTTTTTTTAATTTTTTAAAAGTTAAAAGCACTACTGAAATGCTGATGCATACTTAAAAGATTTTTATACAAACCAAGTCAATTTCGTTTATGCGTTCGGCATTAATGCCATCGTACTGATATAATTCGGTCGAATTTGGCAACGTGATATTTCTTGCATCAGTTTCATGCATATAATCATCTAACAGTACATATAATTGACCAAAATTGTAGGCAAATTGGAAAAAAATAATTGTATTTGCTATTTGACAAATAGCTAATGTTGACGAAATTAACGCCGGCAAATAATATCGCCATTCTGCTATCTAAAAAATATTTTAATATTTCATTTTTTCTAAGAAAATTATTCATAGATTACTTGAATAAACTTATTTTTAATATCTTGTTACCTTTTTAAATTTTACTTACCCCTTCAAAAAATCAATTAGGATTGATCATAAATGTTTTGAAAAATTTTTTAATTTATTGAAAATCTTAGAGTTGGAAACAATTAGAATTTTTTTAATGTATAAATAGTATTCTAAAAAATAAATACGAACAAAATTTTTTTTATAGAATTTTAGGCTTTAAAAAATATATTGTATGTACTTGTTCAGTAAACAATTGATCTAAACAAAAAAACAATAAATAAAAATGAAATGAATTTTTTTTAAATTTGCCTTTGATTTAACTACTAAAAATATAAAAAAGTAAACTTGCTTTTTCGCGCATTCGATTATCCCCAATTTCTCGAAATGTTTGTAAATGATTTTCTAGTTGATCTCTTCTTTTTGCCGAAGTCGCCATTTTTGTATTTTTGTATTCGTTTTTGTATTTGTTTTATTTTATTTTAATAATTTTAAATACATAGATAATTTCTAAATAATGTACAACGAAAAATGTTCTATATACATATATATACAAAGCATTTCCACCAGTATATTGTATTTTAATATTTTAAAAAGAATTTTTTGATTTTTTCAACTTAAAATGGATTATTTTATCTAAAATTATAGGTGAAACAGGATTCAAATTTTGCGGGTCAGGGACGTTTCATCCATGGGACGTTTCATCCATAGACGTTTCATCCACGGACGTTTCATCCATGGGACGTTTCATCCATGGGACGTTTCATCCATGGGACGTTTCATCCATGGGACGTTTCATCCATGGACGTTTCATCCATGGACGTTTCATCCATGGACGTTTCATCCATGTACATCCATGGACGTTTCGTCCATAGACATTTCATCCATGACCAAAATTTTATTATTTTTTAATTTTTTTTTCAAAAAATATTTATTTTTAAACAAATCAAATTATTTTTAAAAAAATGTGGGCGGAGATAGACCATTTTAGCTTTAAATAACTTCACATTTTTTATTTTTTTGCTTTTAGCCTTTTAGATTGGATATTTTAGATTTTTAAGAATGGCTTTGTTTTTTAATTCTCAACGTGGTGGACGTAAGTTAAGCTATCAAGGCTATATTTATGTTAAGCACGATTCTAACCAAATTCGAACACTTTGGAGATGTGAGTCATTTCAACGCGGATGTCCTGGTCGTGTCACATCTAATGCTATAATTTTGTTGTTACTAGAGAGCATAGTCATCCGCCTTCGACTTCTAAAGCTGAAGCTGCAATTGTTATGAGCAATATACGCAGTTCGGCTATTCTTACGCGTGATCCTCCTCGAAGCGTCGTCAACGAAAAATTGATTGGTGTCTCTGAAAGTGCAATTGTGGCATTGCCAAAATTAGACTCCCTGGAGAAAAAAGTTAGCCGCTCTAGGAAGCGTAATGCTGTTTTTGCTAACATTCCGCACAATCGTGCCGATATCGTTTTACCCCCACAACTTTCTAACACACTCACCGATCCACCAGAAGAATTTTTATGTTTCGATTCGGGAAATGCAGATATTAATAGAATTATCATATTTTGTTCTATTAGTGATCGTGCGAGACTTCGTTCGTGTGACATTTGGTTTGCAGACGGCACATTTAAAGTATCCCCTTTAATGTTTTATCAGGTGTGGGTCATTCACGGTTTTTATAAAAATCGCGTTTTACCTTTTGCTTACTGTTTGCTCCCATCAAAAACTCAAGAGTGTTATACGTTGGCACTTAACAGTCTTCTGGCATCTATTGATAACTTAAACGGAGACGATCCGTTCTTTCGACGACCAACGACTGTAATAATCGATTTTGAGAAAGCCGAAGAGAACGCATTTCGTGCTTGCATTCCTAACATTACAGTCCATGGCTGCTATTTTCACTTTGCTCAAAGTATTTGGCGCAAAATTCAAGCTTTGGGAATGCAAATTCGATACGGAACCGAACCCGAATATAATGCAATCGTAAAAAAATTTGTAGCACTTTGCTTCTGTCGCCAAGAGGATGTCGTTCCACGCTATAATGTTTTGGCACGCTCTTTTTTGGAACTTTTTGGCGAGTGCGAAAAGCATCAGGACTTTCTCGAATATTTTGAAAATACCTGGGTTGGACGTGTTCATCGAAACGCTCGTTTTTCAATTGAAATGTGGAATTGCCACAATGTTACTCTCGAACATCTTCCTCGAACAAACAATAGCGTGGAGAGCTGGCATCATGCTCTTCAGTCTACTTTCGGTTGTCAGCATCCAAATATATACAAAATGATCGAAGGAATTCGTAAAGAGCACGTTCGTGTTAATGCGATTTACTACAAATTGCATGCTGGAGAGATCCTAAAACTTTATTCGCGGAAAGATTACGAACAAGCGAATAAACGTCTTCTGAACTTGTTGCGCAATTACGAAAACATGAACCCTGATGAATACTTGGCAGCTTGTTCTCATTATGTTCACGTATAAATTGATTTGATTTTATTTAGAAGTAAATTGTTTTGATTTTGATTTTATTTAAAAGTAAATTGTTTTGATTTTGATTTTATTTAAAAATAAATTGTTTTGATTTTGATTTTATTTAAAAGTAAATTGTTTTGATTTTGATTTTATTTAAAAATAAATATTGTTTGAAAAAAAAAAAAAAAAATAAAAAAAAATAAAAAAAAAATAAAAATAAAAATTTGGATGAAACGTCCATGGATGAAACGTCCATGGATGTACATGGATGAAACGTCCATGGATGAAATGTCCATGGATGAAACGTCCCATGGATGAAACGTCCCATGGATGAAACGTCCCATGGATGAAACGTCCCATGGATGAAACGTCCCATGGATGAAACGTCCGTGGATGAAACGTCCATGGATGAAACGTCCCACGGATGAAATGTCCTTACCCCAAATTTTGCGAACCACGCTTTATAAATGTAAAAAATGTATAAAATTTGCATTTAAATTTTTTAAAAGGCTTGTTTAACAAATTTATTATTTTTTGAGTTAATTAATTAATTACACAACCTTTAAAAAATAAATATATCAATTTATAAATGTATGTAATGTTTTATTTTTCTATTAAAATTAATAATAATAATAATAATAATAATAATAATAATAATAATAATAATAATAATAATAATAATAATAATAATAATAATAATAATAATAATAATAATAATAATAATAATAATAATAATAATAATAATAATAATAATAATAATAATAATAATAATAATAATAATAATAATAATAATAATAATAATAATAATAATAATAATAATAATAATAATAATAATAATAATAATAATAATAATAATAATAATAATAATAATAATAATAATAATAATAATAATAATAATAATAATAATAATAATAATAATAATAATAATAATAATAATAATAATAATAATAATAATAATAATAATAATAATAATAATAATAATAATAATAATAATAATAATAATAATAATAATAATAATAATAATAATAATAATAATAATAATAATAATAATAATAATAATAATAATAATAATAATAATAATAATAATAATAATAATAATAATAATAATAATAATAATAATAATAATAATAATAATAATAATAATAATAATAATAATAATAATAATAATAATAATAATAATAATAATAATAATAATAATAATAATAATAATAATAATAATAATAATAATAATAATAATAATAATAATAATAATAATAATAATAATAATAATAATAATAATAATAATAATAATAATAATAATAATAATAATAATAATAATAATAATAATAATAATAATAATAATAATAATAATAATAATAATAATAATATACATATCAAAAAATTAATATACATTTTTTTATTATTTATTACAAAATCTATTGATCATTATTTATGCAATACACAAATGATGAATATGTAAAGAAAAAAAAACAATGAATATGAATAACTTTAATAAATCCGTAGATCAACTATAAAAATTGTCAAAAACATGAGACTAATTATAAAAAAATCGCTGAAAATCGTCCGCAAAAAGTAAATAAAAAGTAAAAAAAATGTAAAATAAAAGCTAAAAAAAAATCTTAAAAATTAAAAAATGTTTTAGTATATATTAACTGGTATTATTTTTTCGTAGATAGTTAAATTTAAAAAAACAAAATATAAAATTAGTAGAATAAATAAAAAATAAATAAAGAAATAGATTTTAATCAGATTGTCTTGTTTTTTTATTGTACGCAAACAATTGTGAATTTTTAAAAACAAAAGAAAAATTGAACATAAAAATTACAATGTATATTTATTTTTAATAAATTTTTGAAAGCATATTTTTTTCATTGTGAGAGATTATTTTATCATTGTGAGAGATTACAAAAATAGCTTTATCTAAAATTCCTTTTAATTTAGCTTTGACAGTTAAATTTGAAAAAAATAATGTTAGTATTGTTTCGATTTACTAAATCGATATTTGATTTACTAGATCACAATTAATATAAATGAAATTTTCATTTTGACCGGCATGGCAAATTTTCTGAAATTTTCATTTTAACCGGCATGGCAAATTCTCTTAAGCAAGTCAAAATGTTTTTATAATATTTAACTAAAAACTAATTATTTAATAAATCTTTAATAAAAATAATTTCATTTTTGAAAATATTTTCATAACTGATAAAATCTTAAAGCAAATCAAATTTTTATGTTTAAAAAAAAAATTTTCTTTGTTCCATTCCTCCTTGAAAAATTCAAAAACAATTTTTTTACATACACAGTTATAAAAAAATATTTTTTTTTTAAAACAATTTAAACTTAAATATAAAGATTAACTTTTATTTAAACGGTCGCAAAATTTCTCATTTTTTAAGCATTATTTAATAAAAAAATTTTTTCTAAATATTAACGCTATGAAGTATATAAAATTTTAAATATTTTTATATATTTTACCTTTATTATTTTATCGTATCAACATTGTTACACGTTAGAGTTAAAAATTTAGGAAAAAAATCAATCGATTGGAGCAAATAATAACAGCCGTCTCATAATGCATCACGTACAATTACCATAAGCCTGGATCTGTTTTAATGATGGACTGACTTGGCCTTCATTCTATTATAAACGAAGTTTAGTCCAAAATGTTTAAACTACAGCTTGGGTCTGTTTTAATGATGGTGCTCCTTAAATTTTATGCTTCACAGACACAAAATAACAGAATAAAAGCCAAATCAAAATTCAAAAATTCTTCGAACGGCCGCGTCTTATTTATCGGAACTTAGGGTATATATAATTATATTATATATAAATATAATAATGTATAATTTTATATTATATATGATTTTTTTACTTTTCAAATTATTTTTTTAAGTTTTTTTAATTTTTGTTTTATGTTTACGTACATTTTAAATTTGCAACATGTTACAATTTATATTTAAAAATAACTCTTGGCATTTAACTTACGAAACAACTGTTTGAATAAAAACAGGAAATCATTTGTTATTTATACTTGAAACACATTATTTTTTCACATGTATACATAATATGTATAATATAATATCACATGTACATACACTGCCGCACAAAATTATAGCGCCACTTTAGAAAATAGCATAACTTTTAATTGAATTATTTAAACGACGTTAAACTTTACCATATGGCATGAATAACGAGGAGTACCAGCAAGTTCTTGAAGAACATTTGACTCCGTATTGGCAGCCGGATTACTTGTTCATGCAAGATAACGCCACCATCCATCAAAGCGCATCGACATTACAGTACCTGGCGGCGCATCAAATCGCGTTATTTGCTTGGCCGGCTTGCTCCCCGGACTTGAATCCGATAGAAAATTTGTGGGGAATTCTGGTTCGAGAGGTTTATTGCGACAATCGACAGTATGCTACAGTAGATGAGCTAAAACTTGCAATTTCTGTCGCTTGGAATAATGTTAATCTAAATACCTTGTACAACTTAGCTCATAGTGTCTTTAATCGTCTACTTGATGTTGTAAAATCTAAAGGCAGACCCACAAAATATTAATTATTTGTTTTGAAATTGTTTTGTTATGTTTAAAATAAAATAAACGTTGAAAAGTTGAGTGGCGCTATAATTTTGTGCTGCTTAAAATCAAGCAATTTACAGTATTTTTCAAATTTCGTAAAATATATTTTGTATAATGTAAAATTAATTACTCCATCATATTTTAGATCTAAAAATATGCCATCTGGTAAAGTTTAACGTCGTTTGAATAATTCAGTTAAAAGTTATGCCATTTTCTAAAGTGGCGCTATAATTTTGTGCGGCAGTGTATAAAGCAAAAAATATTTTCACAAATTATCTAATTATTAAGCAGATTAAAAATAGAAAATGGCTGAAAATGGAGCCCTGTTGGATTTGAGCAATCAAAATGCATCGGAATTGCAAGAAAACGAATTGAATCCAAATGCTCTTAACACCAAACCCGATTCTTTAAATGGTAACGGAAACGGTAGCGATTCATCCGAAGCAGAGTTACTTTTGGTCAGTTCATAATCAATTGATTCTAATTAGTAAGTTATTTTGTTTTTTATTTTACTTTTTTAATTTCTCATTTTGTTTTAGACATGAATTTTTGCAAACTATGCCTTACTGTTTTGCTCAACAATTTTTATCTTTTAAGGCCAATGAAGAAGATCAAGAAATTGATCTGCAATTTGTGCGTGGAGAAGCAATTGCATTTGCGGCGACCAGCGACGATCAGCCAAATGTAGACGTGCAGCAGTACGCTCGCATGGCGTTGACAACACGCGCCAGCCGGACTGACGACGCTCTCAAACCCGAGGGTGCAGAAATTGAATTAATCGAATGCCTACGAACTTCAATGCTTACCATAGGTTAATAAAAAATTTATTTTTTACATATAACATTTACTTATCAACTTAGAAGAGGAATTTGACGAAGTAAGCGAGGGGAGCATTGAAAAATTAGAACGTCGCAAGCGTCTCATTGCAACGGCTGCTTGTGTATGCATCGGCACAGTTTTGGTCGCGTTTGTGGCACGACGCGTCTTTGGGTTAAGATAAACTTTCTTAGTTTTAATGAATAAACTAGTTTAAATTTCGAAAAAATAAATTGTTCAATTAATCAATAAATTTAATCGTTCATTTAATTAAACAATAGGTGGCTCGCTTAAACCCATTTTTATTTTTTATTTTCTTAAAATCTTAATATATTTTTTAGCTTTTTAATTTTTACAAATGCTGATTTCTAAATATTTTGCAAATGAAAAATAAGATGTAAATTTGTAACTATTTTTAAAGTTTAGGTGCCATTTGTAAATATTAATAAAAATATTATATTAATAAATATATTTGTTTTTTTTCAAAAGTTTCATTTTAAAAATTAAAAATTAATTATTATTGATATTATTATTAGAATTTTAAAATAAAGCCACCTATTAAAATAATAAATATAATAAAAAAGGCAGTTAAAAATGGCTTCTATTTTTCAAAATTGTATTATAAATTTAAAAAATTTGCTAAAAATTGAATTAATTTAAATACAATTTGAGTTACTGAGTCGAATATTTGTTAGTGCGAGCCAAGCAAACGGCTTTCGACTTAGGGCAATAAAAAAAATCTAAATAATTAAATTTAAAAGATTGAAATTAAGTAAAATTAATTAAAGTATTTTTATGTATAAACTCAAAAAATTTCTGTTTTCAAATAAAATTTCAATCTTAAATTTTTCTCACTTTTTTTGTTTCTTTTGGAAGCACGATGCGTTGATTAAGAAATCCATCAACATTTTTTCGTAATGTTGAAAATTCGTATCCGCAATTGCTCATGACATTTAGACAAACCTATAAAATTGTTATGTATAACAACATAAAATTATACAAATTCACAGATAGCTTTCAAATTTCGATATATTTGAAAAAAAATTATTGCTTTAACGTCATTTAATAAATAATATTTAAGAATTTAGTGATTTTCTTATAACAATAATAAAT
Source organism: Bradynema listronoti (assembly GCA_024678965.1). Lineage (NCBI taxonomy): Eukaryota > Metazoa > Nematoda > Chromadorea > Rhabditida > Allantonematidae > Bradynema > Bradynema listronoti. The sequence goes on from JANLNO010000003.1 coordinate 3,662,003, forward strand.
TTAAAAAATAACCTGTAATGAAATGTCATTTTCATACTGTTGTTTTCTGTAAACCTTAAAATTAAGTTCACTATCATTTTCGAGTAAAAATTTGGACGATTCGAGAACATATTGAAGACCGTAATAATTTTTATTATTAATCGATAGCGAATCAAGACCAGATTTATATTCTTTTGGCAAAGCTAAATTTAAATGAAATCTGTTTGGATATTTTCTTTGCGTTTTATTTAATTATAATTTGAGGAAAATTGCCTGAATCATTTTTATGCAATAACACATCCGAATTAATGCGAGAATTATTCAAATCAACTGAATTTAAAGAATTTTTTTTTCGAATTCGTCGCAAAAATTGTTTTTTTAATGTCTCGTCGTCCTCACTGTTTTCAACGAAATTATTTTCATAATTTCTGATCTTTCCAACCAAAGCTAAACCTAAATTAAGTAAAAATAATAGCTAAAAAATAACTTATAATTTAGCACGGTGTGATATGAATTTTTATATATTCAGAATAAAATTTTTAAAATAATAAAATAAAATAACGTACCCTTGCTTTTGATTGAATTTGCTGTATTGTATTTTATTGGCATAACTCTCCAATTTCCAAGACTAAAGTTAATTAAAAATTTATTTTTTTGTAATATTTAAAGAATGTATTTAAAATTCTTTTTAATTTTAACAATTATTATTAAATTACTGATATTGATTTGGAGCCGAATTTAAATTCGTCCATTGTGTATAATGACAAATTGTATTGTCGTGAAAATCACAATTTACAAGCGTACATGCTCGAAATTTTCTAACATCCAGCTTTGGGGCGCGACGTTTTTCATTTGTTTGTATAGTAGTACTTAAATTAGCTGATAATGTGTAGTTGTCGTTTTTTTCATTAGCTAATATTTTTTGTTCATTTCTCTGATTTTTGCTATCATTTTTTTTTTCGTCTATTTTTTTTTTAAATTCATTCGGATTTTCTTCAAATTTGATGCCTTTTAATTTATCTGGTTTCACTTCAATAGTCTCGATTCCAATGTCGTTTAATTCCGAATCATTTAACGTCCTAAAATTACTTCTTCCAATTCCCGGAAAATATACGAAAAATGCCGGAGTTTTACGAAAATCCTTTTTTTTATTTTTTTCTTTATCAGAAAAAATATTGATACCAATTTGAATTTTATTTTTTTTACTTTTAATTTTTTCTTCGTTTTCTTTAATTTCTTTGTTGTTTAAAAGTTCAGAATTTCTTATATCTTCGACTATCTCAGGAATAATACAAGGAAACACGATATTAGTTCCTTTTTTGGTTTTTATTTTTAAGCCTTTTGAAATCACATCATTTATTGCCGGAAAATATTGTAGTGGTGAGCATTCTCGCTCTACTTTATTCTTTTTTCTCCGATCATTTATATTTTTTGTCAAATTTTTGTTCAAACTCAGTTGAATTTTATTACTGATGTCAGTATTATTGATTATCGAAGAATTATTTCCAATTTTTCTAAAATTATAATTGTCGAAAAAGCGTTGAGGCGAATATAGAGCTTGGTCGCCTTTATTATTTTGAACAAAATTCTTTTTTTGCTAAAAATTTAAAATATTGTATAAATTTGATATTACATATTTAATATTAATTATCTATAATTTATTTAATTTAAAAAATATTTTTCACCTTTAATCGAATCATTTTTTCAATGATTTGAGTTGGTTTTTGCATACCAATATATTTTTGTAATTTTGATGAATTTATGGGCTGAGATTTTATGAATTTTTTATTCAGTTTTAATTCTATGTCTGGAGTTGAAAAATAGTCCGCCTCATACGATAAATTGTCCAAAATAAATGTGTTTAACACGGCAGATTCTCCATTTCCGAAATCGATAAATTCGGTTAAATCAGTTAGAATTATCTCCAAAATAAATCGTTCATGGCTGGTTAAAGTAATTGGATTTACGACTTCCACGTCCACATGAGGATTTTTAAAATTATGTTCTATATGCTAAATGATAAATTTTTTATAACATATTTTAGCTTTATCAAGATTTTTTCTAAATCGTTATCGATTTACTAAGGCAGTGATTTTTAAAACAAGGGTCGGTGTTGACCAAGTAATCAATTACGCCTTATAAAACAAAACAAAACCAATTTTTTAGTTTCTAAATCGTACTAAAGTGCATAGCCTTTCAAACGGAAGTCGGGTACACACTTTCAATGTATAATTTTCCATCGTTGTCCAATAGCTGAAATAATATTTTGATTTGTTATATATTATAATAAAAATTATTCGTTTTTGATAAAAAATTGTTGATATAACTTTTAAAGCTAAACAAACGCAGATTCGAATTTTTAATTGCATAATTTACATACTTTATTTAAATTTAATAATTAACCCACTCAAAGGTCAATCTGCCGTTGCCATTTTGCCTTACAATGTCAATGCATAAAATTGCTTGACGATGTGAAGGTGTTTCATTTTTTTGTATTTGAAAAACAGCAGCCAAAAATCCGCCAGTTGGCATGCGCGTGTATGGTAAGCGATGTGTCAATGCGGCGAATTCGTAAATGCGTTTATGAATATCGAAATGCGCGTCGACGATGCCAAAAAATTTTGCACGCAAAAATTTTACGCTTTCATTTTGCAAGGAATAAAAGCTATAAAAATTTTGATAAGATATTTTAAAAATAAGTAGCGATCCCAATAAAATTTTTATTTTTTTAAAAAACCTGCAAATTTCGTCTTCACTATCAAAATTGCATAGTCGGACGGGATTAGCAGTAATATTTGTTTTAACTTTAAAATTGGCATGCAATATTTGTTGATATATTGGGCCATCAAATTTTACGCAATGTATTAATCGATTCACACTAACAAAATTTAAACATTCCGGATGTTCATATGAAGTTGCAGAGTTATTTAACGCTGAAATTTAAATAAAAAATTTTAAAAGAAAATAAACAATATATTGAAATTAAATTAATAAAAATTAATTTAAAAAATTTAATTGAAAATCGCAAAAATTTATTTACCAACCCAATATGCTTTTATAATGTCGTAAACTTAAATTTACGAAATTATATTTCTTCCCTTCAAATTCAAATCTTTTCTCTTCTTTTCTTTTTTTTAAATTTTTAATTAAAAGTAATGTTTAATTACCATATTCTTCAAGTAGCTCTTGATTGGAGTTTAAGGGCTGAATGCATTCTGTTAATGTCTTAATGATTTCGTAGACAGGATCGCCATGTATTTTCATAGGTGACAATAAATGTGCATTTCGATTAGCCGGAATCAACCATTGAGCATCATCGCTCGAGGGTGTGTACATTTGTAATGGCTGGATTTGACCTTGATCTTCATAAGATTTCTCTGATTTTTCAGATTGATATTGAATCTTTGGATCGTTTAAAAAATCATTGCTTTCTTCCGCAGTTTTTTCTAATTGAAACTTGTTTATTACCGAATTTGTTATATTATTTTTATCATTTCTTACAAAATTGTAGATTTTAGCCAAACGAAAATTTTTAAATTTGTAATTATTTTCTGTCGTATTTCTTACTTTATCATAATTATAAATAGCAATATCTTTATTGTTTTTATTGCTGTTAAATTCCACATCGCTTTCATTAAAATGATCCTTCAAATTTTCATTCAGCTCGTCAAACATTCTTTGCAATTTTGCCATATCGCTATTTTCATCAGATAAATCTTCATTTAGAATATTTAGTTCTGATGGAAAAATCTGCAGCTTATTTTGTAGATTATTTTGATCTGTACCTTTTTCTTGTACTTTTTTGTTTACCTGATCACTAGCATATAACTCGCTCTCTTTTTGCTCAAAAAAGTTTTTTTTTTGTTTCTGTTCATCAGCTTTAACCAAATTATTTACATTATCTAAGTACTTTTGCATTTTAATTACCGAATTCTTTCTGCTATCAGAAATAATCTTTTGCATTTTAAGATTTTTCATTAATGGAAATTTCCGTTCATTCCCGTTTTTTGCGTAAAATGTTGCTACCGCATTTGAAATTGAATTTAAATTCATTTTATTTGGTTCATTATTTTGTTGAAGAGTCCTCTTGCTAAATATATCTTCTGGCATTTTTGTAAAACTTTCTTCTTGCACAAACGATGAAGCTGTCTAAATACATACTTTATACAATATTAGAAAAATCGTTAAAAAGTATAATTATAAAGACCTATGTATATAATTTAAATTGAATAAAAATTTGAAAATTTTAAAAATTTAAAACCTCAACACCATTTATAAAATCATTATCAAAATCTAATGGGTCATTTGGAAGGCCGTTAACAAAACTATGTGATCCTATTTCTTTTTGTTGCGGGATAGATTCTTGTTGTAATTGTTGGTTTTGATATTGTCTAGCCAAATTCACATCGGCTTGTGAAACGTATGAATACTTGCCGTATAGTGACGGTGGAGGTGCGCACGATTTATTTACTAAATTTAAAAACTTTTTTAATTTTTAATTAATAATTTTTAAAATATTTAAAATTGTAAATTTTTTTACTCTTTATGAAAAGCTAATTACCAAGTATAAAAGTAGTAATAATAATTAAAAGTATTGTCAAAAAAAATTTTTTTTGAAGAAATAGCATTTTCTAGACAACTAAAATATGAATTGTTTTAATATGAAATTTAAATTAAATTAAATATAATAGTATAATAATATAAAAATTTAAAAAATAAAAAAATAATTATTATTAAAATAATTTCAGAACGCCCCGATATTTGAGAAAGGACATTTTAGAAAAATAATTTTGATAAAAGTATGATAAAAGCAATTAGCTTGCTGTGCTGATGGGACAAAGTCTAAATTTTGGACTCTGGATTATAAGTTTATTAGTTGTTTTTTTAAAAAGTAGGTTCTTGTGTGATATCGGACTACCAAAAAAAAATTTTTTTTAGTAATTTTTTTTAGGTTTTCTGGCACGGAGAATTCGAATTTGATAATGGTTTTTACCGATTTTGTTGTTTTTGTGCAGTTTTTGACATTTTCAACTTGCATATTTAACTAACCTTATGTTCAGTTTGCTAACGTAATAACATGAATTTTACACAACTAATACGTCGAGTAAACAGTGAAGAGGAAGCAGTGCGTTTCTTTCAAGAGTACCACATTTTGCCGACTGAAATGATGTGTGAAAACGGTCATCAAATGACATTATCGTTTGGCGTGAAAGTTCGTTGGAGATGTAGTAAAAGAACCTGTCGCGTTGACAAAGGTAATAAGCTTGAATTGCTTATTTCGGCCCATCTAGTTGTTAATTATTTATCGTTGTTTTGTTTACTGTTTGTTATAAATTATTTCATAAAATTATTTTTCGAAAATTGACAAAAACAACAAAATCGGTAAAAACCATTATCAAATTCGAATTCTCCGTGCCAGAAAACCTAAAAAAATTACTAAAAAATTTTTTTTTGGTGGTCCGATATCACACAAGAACCAAAAAGTCATTTTTCTCAGATAAACTTTTTTCAAATATATTAGTTTCTCAAAATTATTTTTTTCAAATGTATGGTCACCAATTTCAGACATATAACCACAAAAGCTAAGAACTTTATAACTTATAACAGATAAAATAGTAATCTTTGACATAATTAAAATGACTGCTGTTTGTAAGCATCAAGATATAATTCTATAAGCAAAACGTTAGCGTAAATGAAAATAACTAATAATGCCTAACCGGCTGTATCAATTAAAGAATTTTACAAACTGAAATTTGAAAAAACAGATTTTTCTATTTCTTTTATTTTTTGAGTAAAATTGTCACTTTTAAAAAGGAAAAATGCTACAAAAAAGAAAGCTAAAGAAACGGTTTTCGTTGAACGGTTCGTTAAATTTGCTACTTTTATTTTTTAGGATTAAACTTTCGTTTTCCTTTTCTTTTTATCTTCCTTTTACATATTTTTGTTTACTTTTTTTTATTAAATTTTTTCTAATTTTATGCATGTTTCCATTTTTTAAATATTTTTTTTAATATCTTTGTAGCATTAAAAAATACCCAAAAATCAAAAAAATATTATAAAATATTTTGATTTTGAGTTGAAATATTTGTTAATTTTAAATTTAAAATAATTTACGTAAAAATATCTTTAAAAAATTTTTAAATTCATTTTTTCAATTTTCAAATTTTAAATATAATAGCTTTTTTTGACGACACTGACACTATTACAAAAAAAATTTAAAAATTTCAAATATATACATTTTTTAAGTTTATCATTTAAAATTTTTTATTTTTTCTCATTCCCATATTTTTTAATACATTTTTTATTAAAAAAATGAATGAGCACAAAAATTGTTCAATTTCCCATAAAAATCCACAAAGAAAATTAGAAAACGGATTTTAGAGAAAAGATATTAGATTAATGTTAAATTAGTGTAACTTATACTTAATGTCAATTAAAAAATTTTAAATGATTATTTGAGTTTTTTTAATATTTTTGTTCTATTTTTTAAATAATCCAAAAATTGAAATTAAAAAATTGTTTAAAATTTCAATGGCTAAATAATATGTATTTTGCAAACATTTAAAAAAAACATCGATTCAAGCTAAATGGAATGCTCAATGAGGCGAAACGCTAACAAATTTTTATCGTATCATCGTCAAGTGGTGAACATAAAAAATATCGGAAAATTTGCATATATTTTTTAAACATTTTATTTTTGATTTTAACAAAAAATACGAAATAATTATAATAAATAAATGAACTTAAGTCTTTATTACTTTTAATATTCATAAATGAAAAGAAGTTAAACTTTATATCTTTATCATCATCAATCGACTCGTTTGTAGTTCTTTTAAAAAATTATAATCTGCCTTGAGAAAAATAAAAAAAACTTTGCTTTTACTCATCTTAAAAAATCCAACAAAAAAACGAAAAATTCTCAAAACGATTTTATATAAATTGATATTGTAAACTTTCTCAGCTTAAGATAATTTTTATTCTAACTGAAATAAAAAGAAAATTAATAAAAAAGAATAAGTAATTGAAAAAAAATCTGGAAAAAATAACAAGCTATTAAAGAAACATATTAAACAACAAAGTAAAAATATCTTTTAAAATACATGTACTAAATCTTTTCATGAGAATTATGTTATTTAAATATATTGTTTCAAAAAATTATACTAACAATAAAAATAGTATTTAAGTAAGCAAAATTTTTGAAAAATTGTACATTTTTATATTGAAAATGTGCCTCTAAAATTTTATTTTAATTTATATTCTATTTCTATAATATATTACCAAACTATTATTTATTAAGAAATATAACAAAGCACATATTTATATTAACAAATGTATAGATTTTTTAATACATTTTTTATCAAGCTAGTACTGTAAGGAAATAATTCCATTATTAAGTAATACTATAATGGAATTCGATTAAATTCATGATATTTTAATGGAATAATTTTATTAAATTTTTACAAGCTTTTTACAATAATAATTATTAATTAATAATTTAGTTATATTATTTTTAATTAAAAAACTATTATCCAACTTACAAAAACCTATTGTAACATAAAAATTTGTTAGCTGATTCTCAAGACGACTTTATATGTATAAATTAATATTTTTTACATTGCATTATATTTTCGATTCATTATTATATTTTTTCTCATATTTTTTTGAAACAAATTTTAATTTATTTTTGAATTCCAAATTCAAATAAGAAAGAATCCGCATTTAGCTTATAAAAAAATTTATTTTTTGAAAATAACGATTAATAAAAAAATTTGTTTTTAGACAAATCAAGCAATTTTAAAAAATCAGAAAAAATTTTTATTGCTCAAAATTTATAAATTTTAAAAAAATTTTATAAATTGGAAAAAAAATTCCTTTTAAAAATTATAAATAAAAAGCAACGGAAAAAAAAAGATAAAAAAGAAAATCTAGAAAAAATTACCTTTTTCAATAATTTTTTTTATTACTTTTTTTGTTTAATGTATTATTTTTCTTTTATTGGAATTGTTCTATTTTTCGATATTATCAATTCGATCCATTTGTGCGTCCAAAAAATAGAAATAAAGAAAGAAAAGACGAAAATAAGCTTGCCAGATAATTTTCAATGGATTTATGATTTGATTCTTTTTTTAAATTTTATTTTTACTTCCTTATGCTCTGGCTTTTCCTTTTGCACTCTTTGGCAATATCTATGTCATTTTCCTTTATATAATTTTCTCGTGGCTTAAAACACCAAACGTTTTATCGTCTTAATAAAATAAAATCAAGGAATACATAAATTGAAAAGGTATGTATATATTTCTAATTTTGATTTGTTTAATTTGTTTAATAATTTATAATACATTTAATTTTTTAAATTATTTTGTTTTAAAAGCTTAAAACTATAATATTTTTTTAAATACAGGTTTAAAATCAAACGACAATATATGGACGCAACGCTTACGTTACTGCGTCCATTTGTGGCAAAAGAAAATACAGTTGTAATATTTTTTAACAAAAAAATTATTTTAAATAAATTTTGAACATTATAGCAATCAGAATCCAATGAAAAAGAAACAGAAATTGAAAAAAAAAAAGGGGAAACAAAAAAACGCAAAACCTTAGAAGAAATTCTTGCTGCTGCTGAAGAAGAGTTTGAGCTAACGGACACTGTTTGTGACTCGGCAGTAAAAGCATTAAAGTAATAATCTATTGATTTAATCTATATCACATAACAATAAAAAAGTGTTTTAAAAGTTTCTATATAAGTATACATAAAATATATTTTAGATCGGGTAAAGAAATTCAACGTTTTTCGGCTATCAGAAATCTTACTGATTTACTCGAAAATGAAGAAAATTACAATGATATAATCACAAGAGTTTTCCCTACATTACAGGTTTTAAAAATTTTCAATATAAAAGTAAATTTTTAGTGAATGTTTTAATAAATTTAAAGCTTTCGAAAGCTACATTAAAGCTCTCGAATGCTAAAATTTAATATTGTCAAAAAAAATACATATAATAGCAATTGATTTTAATTGACATAAATTGCTTTTTAACATAGGCAAAATTATTCCAGGAATTATTGGTCAGCGAACCATCAAATTTGGACATTCATTGCGAAGCGGCTGTCGTATTTAAAAATATCATACGCGACACAAAATATACACAAAAATACATGTATTTAATTGATTTCAAAATTATTAGAATCCTATAATATAGGTGAAAAATATTATAATTTTAAACACGTAAAATATAATTTTAGTGGACTAGTCGATAAACTATTGGATTATATTTTGCACAATCTGGAAAATCAAAAAGAAAATGGTTTTACTTTAATTTTTTCTTTATTCTTTGTTATTTTATTTAGATCAAAAATCTATCTTAATTTTTTTTTTCAATTTCAACTAATTTTAGTAACCGCAGCAGCATGGCTAGAATCTCTGGTTGAAATTGCAGATATTATTCCTATAAAATCCGTTGTCGAAATGGTTGAATATTATTTTATTTAAAATTAATGTTTAACATTTTAAGAACTATCGTAAGTTAAATAAATTTCCAACTGAAAATTAAACACATAAATACAGATTGTGCCCTTGGCTTTGAGTCAAGCAGAGCCCACACGACGTGTTCAACGGCGTGTTATTTCTGCACGCCTTGTAGAAAAACTAGCTACAATTATTCCGCCTGAATCGTATGATAGCTAATATTTTTTTTAATTTAAACATTTCACTTTTTTGGACTTTTAATAATTTTTTATAAAATATATAATTTAGTCTCCGTCGAGATCTAATCCCATGTGTTCGTTCACTTTGTAAAGATCCAAGTCCGGCTGTGCGTACAACTATTACGCAGCGTCTTGCTACAATAGCTCAATCTCTAAGGTTTTTCAATTAGAAAAAAATTAGGTATTAACAGCGTTTAAATTATAATATTATAATAAATAATAATTTCAACTTGATTTTGTGTTAAATTTAATCTAAAAATTAAAAAAAATTTTCTTTTATTTGTAAATTTTTAGCAATTTGACTGATTGCACATCTTCAATCCTACCTTGTCTAGTAGAGCTCTGCTGTGACGACGATGCTGGAGTTCGTGAGGCCGGTCTTAATGCTATAACAAATTGCTTTCGATTTATAACTACAGGTTTAATCTTCTAAAAACGTCAATATTTACCTAGTTTACAGAAAAAGAAATTTTTTTTAAAAAAAAATTGAATTAAGTAAAAAAATTGTTCCGGGCGTTAAAAAGCTCTATAATGTTTAATATCCAATATATAAAAACAAATTAATTTCAAATACGTAGTGTGCCAAAAAAATATATAACGAATTTCTATCTTAATTTTTGATTTTTTAATAGAAAAAATTATGGAAAAGTACATGCTAATTTGTTTTTATGTGGAAAAGTTTCACTAAAATTTTATAACATTAAATATGTAAAGTAAATTTTATAAGATGGCAATTGTTTATTTTTTAGAAAGTTTACATACTACAGTAATTCCTCTTTTGCGTAAGTGCACAGAACAGGCTCTCATCATCCGTGATGCTTCCATAATCTTCGTAGCTCGTCAACTGGGTACTTGGCTCCAGAGTCTGCGTCATGTTCTTTCCGACATCGAACTCGAATGGTTTTTATTAACATATCGCCGAATTCTGGAATTTTCTTTGCACGATGCAGACGCGGGAGCGTCAACTAGTTCAATGCTTTATGTGTCTTGTCGTCGTATGTGCGCCTATAATTTTCCAGTAGGGATTTTGCCAACAATATGAATAGAAAGCAAATTGAAGTGGGATTAATAAAATTGTAGTGTTTCGCAACGATATACAGAGAATCCAATTTTAATGCGGAACTCATACCAATTCTCGAGCGCCTAAGTAAAGATATGGATGACGAGGTTCGATCGACTATTGCCTCGGGATTCCATGAAATTGTTCAACTATGTTCTGTTACCGAACAACACGCTTTAATGAAACCTTTTGTGGAGTTGTTATGTAGCAATGCCGCCGACGTGGTTCAACACTTGACTGGCTCTTTAGATCGGATTCTTCCGGCACTTTACGCTGGGTTTGACAATGAAAAACATCTTAAAGGAATACAAAGAACGCCTACATTAGCAGCGCGTCGTAGTAGCGTCGAAAGCGCAACTAAAAGCTCTTCAGTTCGTATTTGAGGAATTTTGCTGTCTCAAAATAGAATATCATTATAATATTTAAAATTTGCTAGCAAATTTTATTAAGCATACTATTCCATCTTCGGAGCAAATTTCACGCCCATATTTGGATCGGATTCTTATTAGATGCAATCGAATAATTCGTGGTACAGGTTCGTGGCGTAGTCATGAGTCCTATTTGCGGAATATTGTTGTACTCCGTCGTCTTGTCCCTCTTCAGAAAATTTACACTAGTTTCGTGCCAATGCTCCAACAAGAAGTTCTCACAGCAGTATGATCAATTTTATAAAAGAAATTTTGAAGTAATTTAATAAATTTAAATTCAAATTTATTTATATTAAGTTTGTGTATATAAGCTGAGGCTTTTAGTCTTTACCTTGATCCTTTTTTTACAATCTATTCCTTAAATTTGATCTAACTAAATAACAGAATGCCCACTTCACGTTTGAAAGACAGCGGCTTATACAAATTATTTTGGAATATCTTTATGACTTGATACAGTAAATATCTAGTTTTTTAATTTAGCGTGCCTTACCATGTCGCATTGCTGCCGCTCGTACTCTACTTTTAATGATGCGAGAATTTCCCAAGGCGCAAAAACGCTCAAAAATTATCGTTTTTTTTACCAAAGGTATTAAATTGGAGTTTTTAATAACTTGATCTTTCTAATGGTTTTAATTTTCAGAAATTGGTGGTCACATTAGCTGCCATCGACGACGTCTTTTGCTTGACTTAGTACCAATAATTCTCGAGAATTTTAGTCGTGAATTCTTTATTGTTGAATTCTTTGATGACGTTCTTCAGTTGGCTACTGACAAAATTTCCAATATTCGGTTTTTTCTTTCTCTATAAATTAATTTGTTTTTAATATGTTAAATATTTGGTACTTTTTAATGTTAATTATTTTTAGTCTCCAATTGTGTCGAACCATGCCAAAAATTAAAACCTATTTGAGTTTTCCTGTCAACGATGTTCAATTGAAAGCAATGGATGCTGTGGTTCGAAATCTTCTCATGAATGAACAGAATACTAATACAAGAATGCTCATTCAAGATGTTAGTTTTATTTGATTATTATTATATTTTAAAATATAATGACAATTTTTCCAATTTATTAAGTTTGCGGCAGAACTGTCGCGCGCAGAAACCGACAGCGTCCAATGTCGCGAAAATTCTGCTAAACAAGAGGAAGAACGTCAACTTTGGACTGAAGATAGTTCTGATGAGTCATTGTCAAACGATGACACGATGAGCGAAGGCGTAACCTGTGCACTGGAAAATGAAACGCCTCCAGGGAAACCAATAATCTTAAGACGATCTGCCACCGCTAATTTGGCAGATTTATCGGTGTCAAGGTATATATTTAATTTATTTTTTGACTTTAAACTTTAAAAGTTTTGAATAAAATTAGAAAAAATTTATAAAAATTGTTAAAATACATTGACTTATTTAAAAAAAATTACGAAATGTGAAAAAAATCAAGTAAATTCAAAATTATGCAAAAATTTTGTATCTATTTATTTTTGAAATACACAGGTAAATATTGATTAAAAATTTAGTGAAAGAGCGACAAAACTAGCCACTTCCATAAACAACTTAACTAAAAGCCTTGAAAATGAATACACACTACCCGAGCACACTGCGCCGCCACGTCCACCGACACGATCTGGATCGTTGACGACAGGCAGCACGCTGCCTCCATCTAATTGGCGAACTTCGCGTCCTGATCGGTCAAAAATGGCTATTGTCCGACCACAACCACAAATTACAATTACTAGCAGATCGCCTAGTCCCATGCCAAGCGGAGACGGAAAAAAAGATGGCATGGCGACCCTCTCTAAATTACCTTTATCTACTGGTATTTATAAACTACCCTAATTTCGCGTGTATAAGGCCGGGTGTTATGAGCCAAATTTAAATTCGCGCCAATGAGTTCATTCTGTTGTATCGGATTCATTGGGGTCCAAATTTTGTGCCTGCCTTTGTCTCGATTTCATAAAAGTGGGCACAAAATTTGGACTCGTTTAAATCCAATACAACAGAATGAACTCATTGGCGCCAATTTAAATTTGGTTCAAAACATTCGACACGCGAAATTAGGGTATTTTTTAAATTGTTTTAGGACTTTTGTGTCCCACATATGTTAATAAATTTATGCATACATTTATTTTAATTATTGATCAAATAACTTTAAAAACTTTTATAAAAATAAAACATTTTCTATTTAAAAAACATAATTTTCTTCAGCACGTTATCGTTCCGCGAATAACCCAAAGATTACAGAACCGTCATCTCATTGCAATTCTCACCTTGAAAAAGCATCACCTATGTTGTTAAAATCCGTGGAATCCCCGCTAAAAAAATATCGACTTAAAACAGGCAAGGGAATAGCATTTTTTTTCGAATACATGGAAATTTATTTTATAAATTTTACTATTAAATTTAAAAGTATTAGCAAAAATTACATGTTTTAAAAAATTTAAATTTTATTTAATTTTAATTCAAGATTATAAAATTAAGATGCATCTCTAACAAAACAAAATCGACAAACGACGTCTGTTTATTCGAAAAGAATCGATGCGTCTACTAAGGAGAATTCTAGCGGTATTCAACAGACTATTAATTTATATGTATTTTACTAGCATACAGTTTTGAAATATCAATTATTTAATTATTTTTATTAAGTTTTCATTTTTAATCATGTCAATATTATAATTTTAAGAATATTAGATTGTATTTAATTTGAGTTAAATTTTTTAGATGTAATGACGCGCTCGGCGTCTTCCACATTTAAAAATGTAGTTGGCGCGTCATCAAACGAAACACGACGCGCGAGTTATTTCAGCAATGCTATTCACCGTCCATACGGTTTAATGAAAGTAAAGAGTACTAGCGCCGTACAAAAAAAACCTGGACATTTGTCTATACGTGTCATTAGTATGTCATAAAATCGAATATATTATTTCTTTAAAAAAGACTATTAGAATCCTATTGAAAAAATAAATAATATAACATACGTTTTTATATGTATTTGTTTAAATTGAATATTATTGATATACTAAAAGACGAGTGTAGAATTAAAATAAAAAAGAATCGAGTTCCAACATTCAACAAAGGTATTGTTGATGGAACCCTATTTGGAAAATTTTAATGAATTTTGCAAAAAAATTTTCAAATTTTGTGTGATTTTTTATAATTTTATTGAATGTCTAATAAATTACTTTTGTACAATTAATACTAATAAAGTATTGTAAAATTAAAATAAAAAAGAATAGAGTTCCATCTTATTAAACAAAGGCATCATATTATATGTATTTGTTTTCATAAACACCAATGCAAATTTTATGTTTTCAACATTATAAATAAAAAGTAAGCTAAAAGCAATTTAAAATATTACTCAAATTCAATATCAAATTCTAATTTTGGGGTGCTCTCGTCAGAATCGTTCAAATGATTTTGAAGGTTTTCTATCAAAACAAGTTCATTTGGTCGGCTATAAAGTTTTAAGAAAATATGTGAAAAATAGTTTAAGTGGATTTAATTAAATTATTATAACCTTAAAATTGAAGGATCTAAACCATCTATGTTCATTTTTTGTCGAATTGCTATTTCCGAAATACCCTAAAAAAATTTATTAACGTTACTTTTAAAAAATTTGATCTTATTAATTAAGTTTAAGGTTAAAATTAATCACAATTTTTCAATCTTAATATTTTAAGCAAATTTATTTTGAAAAAATTTTGATTAGTTAATTGTGTATTTTGTATGTAAATGTAATGATTATTTAAGTCAAAATATTTTCAAAAACTTACGATTTTTAACATTTTGAAGTATTTTGCATATATTATATGATCCTTGAAAGGAACCAAAGTATTTTTTAAAAACTTAGTTTTTCCCTTTTTTTCACTTCTTTCCTTTTCATTTTTAACTTCAGTATGTTGCTTAAACTTTTGTGAAAGTAAAGTCGAAGATGAAGTTTGATTTGTTACGATATTATCCGTAGACTGATGAATATTTTTCGGCGATAATTTTACATTTTTTAACTATAAAAAATTTCTTTAATATAATTATTTATCATGCAAATTTGACGTCAAAAACTTTTATCTCTAAAAGTTGTAATTGTCGGTTGAGAAAACATAGCCGTGTTTCAACCTCGAAAATCCGAACCTCCATTTGTTTTGCAAATCCGTTAAAAATATCTGCACTCTTCAACAAAAATTCATTCATCATTCGTACAAGAATTCGCTTTTCAATTGGACATATCTTAAATCATAAAGAAAACTTAATTTTGATAATTATAATTTTACAAAAACAACATTGCAGTTAAAGATTTAAAAGCAGAAAATTTAACAATTACCCGCTCCATGTCCGAACAAAATTCAAATTCAAATCAAGAATGTATCTATTACTACATATAAATCTATAAATTAAAAATTACAAATATGTTTAATTTATAAGAGTAGACAATTAATTGTTTTCATAGCGGCAAAATTAATCAAAAAAAAATCTTTTTAACTAACAAAAGTTTATTATTTCTGTACAATATTAGTACATACAATATACATACAAATTTGATTGCTTTGAAAATATATTAGATATATTAAAACATTGGAAAAAATATTTAGAAAAACTATATGTATATATTGCGGAAATTTGAATGGTTAAAACTGAATTTTTTAAGAATATGACAAATCGTTATAAAAAAAATAAAATAAACATTGAATGTTAACAAAAAAATAATAATAGAAATAAAGATATTGCAAATTAACGAGTAAACTATATTTAAAAGCTTTTTTACTTTTTTTTAAATTTATTGTAATTGACTTCCACTTTCATCCGCATTTGCATTTTTATACATGTTACCGCATTCAGTTTTTGTTGGAGGCATCGTGTCAATTACAATGCATTCCTCCGCAGGTAAAATTCGATGATCACCGACCAACGGCGGCCAATCCAGAACGTTCGCCAAGGTTGGCATGCGTGCTTTCATTGGAAGGGCGGAGTTTAACGCTTCAAGGCCATAAGCAACTTCTTGAAATTGGAGCTGGAAATTTTTATTTTCATACATTAAAATTTTTGATTTATATATGTAAAGTTAAATAACTTCTTAAACATGATAAACATACTTGAACTTTTTCGATATCCTTATTGAGTTCAGCAGTTCTTTTCAATCCAGCAACAAAATTATCGTATCTCAAGCTTTCGGCTTGTATATTCTTCGTCAATGATATAATAAATTGGTTTATCTAGAATCACTGATTATTTTTTATGTTTCTTTTACAAAATATGTTAGATAACCATACTAACCTAAACTACTAATATTATAATAATAATAATAATATAAAAAAATATATTTCATTTTGAAATAAATAGTAACCTCGACGATGCATATTATAATATTCCTCTGTTCTTGAGTTATTATATCTGCGCAATCAACAAAATGACTATGCATACGGTTCATAAATGCTAGGATATGGTTTGGATCAACTTTAAGATAGACTTCCGGCAAAGTGCGTTGCGATGGTAGAATTCCACGCAAAATCGGCATAAACCGTGGAATTTCCTACAAAATGTATATATAATAATTTTTTCAATAAAAAATCGAAATTTCAATACACCGCTAATATGTATATCATCTATCTAATTAATCAACACACTCTATATATTTATCGTATCATACTCGAATATTTTTCAATTCCTCGTCGATTTCCTTCGCATCACTTGCAGAGAGTCTTCCTTCATTTACAGTCACGATTTGTGGGATTTTGATCAAATTTCCTAAACATATATATGTAAGCGTAAAAATTTTACGTAAAAAGACTTTACGATTTCGAGCTAAAAACGAAAATGAAGTCGTAATTGTTTCAGTAGGACTCACGGACCCAGACACTGAGGTCGATGAGGAAGTGTCTGTTTTTGAAATAGTCTGGCCAATTTTATTGACATGACTCTGTTCTTGGCCCATGGACTATTTTAATATTATTTCCTAAAAATTATTAATATCGGTTTTATTTATTTTATCAAATATTTTTAATATTTTAAGTACCTATTATACTAATATTATTATAATAAAATACAATGCATCATTGTCATAAAAGTATTTTAATAATATAATATTTTTATTTGAATTTTCGCCAAATTTTCCGCTAACGAATATGTAAAATTAAAAAAAAATAATTTTATAGAACTAGAAATTTATGAAATGATTCATTAAAATTTATAAAGAGAATTGGCACAAATCATCCTGCTATTTGTACCTTACTTCATAAAAACTTTAAATAAATTGTATAATGAAATCGATAAGTAACAATGTTTGTTTAAAATAAATTTATAAATAACTTTTAAAATTAAAATTAAAGAAATTTGAATATTTTATACATATAAAGTTACTACAAAGTTTGGCTAAAATTTTTTAAACATTTATTAGTTCGAGTCATAAATTTTGCAACATTTTTTTAAAGTGTTTAAAACGAGTGTTATATATGTCATTTGAAAGCTCGTTTTTTTGCTTTCTTGAAAATCGAATGCAAAAAGAATTTTGAAGATTTATTGAAAATAAAAAAAGTTATTAAAAAAACAAAACCAGGTATTAAATTGGCCCACCCTATACAAAGTTATTTGTTGATTTAAAAATAGTCTTTTTTGCTCTTTTAAATTAGAACTTTTATAATTTTATAATTAAAATTTTTAGTTGTCAAAAGACCGATTTTTGTAATTTAACGTGCTCTTTAAGATGGAATGATTTATGGAAAATACATACTCGGACCAGAAATTGATTTTTATCATACCAGAGTCTATTTTTATTGCAAAATCGATTTTTTTAAGCTTATACAAATGTAAAATTTATTTTATGACTTATTTTGAGTTTGATTATCACTTTTTATAAAAATACCATAATATGCATATTGCAATATGATATACATAAATTTATATGGCTGGGAGTCCGTTTTTTTCCGCCGTTAAAATGAGGATATAAAAATAAAAAATTTAAAAAAAAGAAGTGGATGCGACAGGCAGTCCCAATCAAACAGTTGAATGCCTGATTTTTTTACTAGCAATATGGTGTTGCCTATCTTAAAAATAGTGAAAAAATACTCATTTTCCTTAATATGACAGTCCATTTTAATAACTTAAAAAATTGTATCATTATCAAAAATTAAACATGCTATCTTATAGAGCAGAAAATTCTTTATCGAATTACATTTTTTATTTTTAACGCGTAATTTTAAATTATGCAACGAATTATTCTTCAATCCAATAAATATTATTTTATTTGTTTTAATGTTAATTTTATTCTTAATGTCAGCTAAAAATATTCTTATTATTTAATTATGTAAAATTTAAAAAAAACAAATTCACCATTTTATTTAAAATAGATTGAATAGTGTTTATTACGTGCGTTTTTTAAACTCATATCAATTTGTTACATATTTAAATGTGAAATAAACAAATACACATGAATGGAGATACCTATACAAAAATGCAATAAATTATTATTTTCGCGAAAATCTTTTCGATTTGAATTTTTGTCGTTTTTATTTAAATGTACATATATTAATTATGGGTCGTCCCATAATTTTCTAACAATTATGCTCTAACTTTTTTCTTACGATGGATAGAAAGTGGGGTTTTTTGCATCCTCTAGAGCGTACCCAAATTGAAACACGTCTCCCTTTAAGATAGACTTCCGGCGCTTTAGAGTTGAATACGCTTTAGAGAATGCAAAAGACCCTACGTTTCTATTTATAGTAAAAAAAAGTTAGAACATAATTGTCAGAAAATTATGGAACGACATACATTTAAAAAATATTAATTTTCAATTATAGTCTTGACTTTTTATCAAGCTTTTTAATTATTATAAATATAAAAAAGGTTGAATATAAAACGCATGCCTAAAAATCGTCTACGCTAATTTTCCCAACTTCAAATAATAATATAAGCTTTTCAAATCAATGCGATCATCAAAATTATCGGATCAAAGTGCTAACACGACAGTATCATATGCTAGTAGTTCTAACGTGTCAAACAATGAACACATTAACCATAGCATATCTTATAGGGAAGATAATTTTAATTTATTGTATAAACAAGATGAAACCATTTTTGGCTTTTCAAAATGTCCTCCATTTCTTTTGGGACAGCCACGCTTTCCACAGGATTCTTTCCTTGGTCGTTATTTACATTATCTAGATGTTATTGATCCAAGAACTCTTTTCGCATCAAAGGCGAGTTCTTTTAATTTCATAAAATTCATTGTAATTAAATTTATAATTAAATTTATAAAAATTAATAAACTAAATTCAAATAAAGAATATCTTTGTATATAGGAGCAAGTCGAGGCTTCACTACGCCTCTTGAAAATGTATCAGAGCGATGCAACAAATACTCGATTAGCTGGTTACACAGATGCTGATCTTTGGCGCGCACAAAAGCTTAAAACAGCCATTTTTCATCATGATACAAATAAGCGTATTCCGGCACCTTTTCGAATGAGCGGATACGTTCCGTTTGGTTGGATTCCTACCACTGGTATGCTTTTACCAAATCCTTCTTGGCCAACATTGCTTTTCTGGCAGTGGGCAAATCAAACGCATAACGCTTGCGTTAATTACGCTAATCGAAACGCTAGCCATGTAAGATAGGATTTTTTTCACGTATCACATTTTTATTTTTTCAATACAAATTTAAACATAAAAAATAATCTAAATTTAAGTCTTATCCCACAGAAGTTTACATAAAAGCCTACGTAGCTGCAATCAGCACAGCCATGGGCACTTCTGCAGGTTGATTTTTAGTAGTAGTTTCGTTTAAAAAAATAAAAAATTTTGTAGAAATTTATCTTTGCGCTACCGATGTTTCTTTATAGTATATATAAAAATTTTAAAAAATCTAAAAATTCATAGACATTCCTGGTAAAATGCACACTTAGGATTAACTTTGCTGGTGAAACGTTCAGCAAAGCTTTTGCGATCTAAAAAACTCATTATTCAACGCTTTGTGCCTTTGCCGACTACGTCAATGGCAAGCTCATTGAACGTGTTGTTCATGCGTGCCCCGGAAATTCAGACTGGAATCGACGTATACGATGACGATGGAGTGAAAGTCGGCACTTCACATGTGGCCGGAAAACAGGTTTTGAATTTTACTTAAATGCTAGAGCTCGAGTTCTAATAAAGAAAATCTTTTAAGAAACAAATTGATAAATTTTTTAAATTTAAAAAATTATTATAAAAATTAACATTATCTCACTTATTTTAGGCAGTAATCAGCACAGCCTTAACACGCGCATTTCTACCAATTCCTTTACTTTTAATCCCGCCATGCGTTATGCCATTTCTTGAAAAGTAAGTTAAAGATTATTTTAACATATATTGTGGATTAAAATTAACGACGATTTTTCAAATAAAAATTACTCAACAAATAATTTATATCGGTATCACGACATTTGGGGATAGACATTTGGAGATTGTGAGATTTAAAGATCCGACATTTGAGAATTGCGGCATTCAAAAAAATAATATTTTTGTCCCCTTCGATTATTAGCTTTTAAATAAATCTGACTCAGATAGCAACTTTTCTACGCCTTTTATTATTCTTCTTTCTCTCATTTTTTACTTTTACTCTGATATTTCTTTTAGACATTCCTTGATTATGCCTCGTGTTTGGTAACTGTTTATGAAAACCGCCAAATTCATACTTAGCGTTATAAGAGTTTATAGGTTGCGATTCGTTCGTCGTAATGCCGCAATTCATTTATGTGTGAACGCCATCGTTTGTACTCTTAGCTTCGCCTTTGCACTTCCCATAGCATTGGCACTTTTTCCGCAAATATGTTCGGTAATCATTTTTAGAATTGGTAATTTAAAATAAATTTTAAACATCCACTTAATTTTTCATTATAATTAATAAATAATATCATTTTAGATTGAAACTAATCGATTGGAAAATGAAATTCAAAGTTCGACTACACATCGGATTCTCCATTATAATAGAGGAATATGATAACTGAAAAAAAAACAAAAAGACTGAGTGATATGTGATAGTTAGTGTTTTTGTCCAGAAAAAAATCAAAAATCAATTAATTACCCAACTATTTTTACATAGAATACTATGTACCAATAATAGAAAATTTTTGCCTGACGCATACGGGGTGTTTATACACCCTCTTAATCTTATGTAAACGTAAAAAATTTTACGTAAAAAAACTTTACGATTTCACGCCAAAACGAAAATGAAGTCGTAACTGTTCCAATAAAACTCACGGACCCAGGCTATGAGATCAGCAAGGAAGTTTTTAATATTTTAATATAGTAGATTTTTATGATTTCAAAAAGCTAAATTTCTAAAAAATTTTCGATTAATCAAAATCGATTGAAAAAAACCAATAATTCATTTACGGCATCATCACCAATAAATAAAAATAATTATTACTAATATAATATTTTAACGTTCTTAAATTATTCCTCGTGACGCTTATAGAATAAATAATATTGTTGAAAAAATGTTAGGAAGTTTCAAATTGAAGCATAAAGCATTTTAGCCGACTTACTTTTCAATATATGTAATTAAATAAGAATTTTTTTTAATTTTTTTAGAAAAAATGGCTCGCAAAAATCCCGTAAATTAAATTAAAAATTAAATAAAAGAACACAAAAATAATTCAATTAAAATGAATAGCCAGGTTGGAACTCAATTTTCCATTCATTCAATAAAAATAGAGTAGAACTAATTATTGGTTCCACCTCCGCCGCCATTAAGCTCATCGTGAAGTTCATCCATGCGAGTGAGAATGTAATTGGCGGCAAGATCCTCATTCTTGTCACACGCAAAATATGCCTCAACGACTAACTGCTCAGCAAAACCCAAGGCCTTCAGCTAGAAAAATTAATATTGATAAACTTATTAATGTGACGACTCCTAATCGATTTTAAAAAATTAGTCCGCTAGATTAAACTAAATCGCTTTAAAATTACTTAAAATTATAATTTTAATAATCTAAGATTTTTATAATAATTATTTAAAAAATGTATTTAAGTAAAAAATCCAAACATTTTTAACTAATAAAATAAAATTATAAATGTAAATTAACTTCGAAAAATTTAATAAAGAAAAACAATAATAATTGCAAACCCGATCAATAGCAGCACGATCGCTTGCTGAAATGTTGATTGTGATAACATTCGGAGCTTCTCCACTACCACCACTAGCTCCAATGGCCAAATTTCCAACAGGACCTCCGCCAACATCAGAGGCTGGTGCGTTGATCATCTGGAGGAATTCCTCTTGATTGTTGCGAATAATCTCCATCAATCGAGGATTGGAGCCGGCAATTTGCTGAATAATTTGCGGCAATGTTTCTGGTTGAGCACGAATCTGTAAAAATATTTGAAGTTAAATTATATTAAAAAAAACAAGGTAAATTTTTCATCTTTCTTCTATTTTTTAAACAACCAAAATCATACCAAATCACGTATTTGCTGAAATTGAGGACTGTTCACCAAAAAACCAAGACCCTGAAGACCGGCAGCATCCTCCTCCTCGTCAACACTTTCGTCTGTTTTAAAATTAAATTTTTTAAAGTAAAAATTAGAAAAATACAAGGCTAGTTACAGAATTTTTTTAAACCTTGAACCACGTCAGCGAGCGCATTGGCAGCAATATTGTCAGGAATGCCGTTGCACAAGTATTCCACGCAACGATCCGGATTGTAGAAAGCAGCCTTCAAAGCACGAATAACTTGATCGCGAGAATATCCCATGCTCTGAATCATATTCACCGTTTCAAAATGCTCACTTGGCACGTCGACATCATGAGATTCGGCGTCAGCAGCAATGGGAACATTGACCCTTGAAGAATCGTTCGTTTTAATAGCATCCGCATTTAAATTTGCCTTTGTATCGATGCCCGATGAGGTAGTAGCGGAAGTAACAGACTCAACCGGCTTTTTCTATAAGGTCAAATAGTTAATGTTTCATTAAAAATTTTAAAAATTAAATCTAAAACATTTATTTTTGTTGGATTTTAAATTTTAGAGGACGTAAGAATATTCGACTTGTAATAAAAATTAGTATTTTTATAAACAAAAAATAAAAAACATTTATAAGCAAACCTTCGAAACCATAACAACAATGAATTTTTTTTCGTCAATATTAACTTGTCCGATTGTTTCCTCGTCCTGTAAAATTTTCCCATTGTAGATAAGTTTCTGGCAGTCAACAGAAAAGTCGGCTTGGCCTTTATTTTCGCTAATCTTTTTCTTCACATCGGCAATCGTTGTGCCCGGTTCTAATTCCATTGTGAAAGTTTGTTGTGTAATTGTCTTGAAAGTGACAATCATTTTTTTTGTTGATTTCGCAAAAATCTAAACTATTTTTTTAAAGATGAAATGAAGTATACTACTAAAATTTTGGCAGAAAAGATAACGTTGTAGTTAGGAATTACAATTTGTTCAAAAAATTAAAGGTCTTGATGTCAAAATCTTGCGAATTTTCACATTATGAAATGAGAAAATTCATCGTTTTTTAAAAATTTTTCGTGTTAAAACTAAAGTTTTTTAATTAAAATAAAAAATTATAGATCACAAGTACATCAAATGTAACCACCATGAATTATGCCAAACTTTCTTTTAAATTGGTATAAATTTTTTGTGGGTTGGGTCTCAAGCCTATCAAGTGTTACACGAACAAATTATACTTTTTTATTTTTTTCAACCATACATTTTGGATTCCTAGCTAATAAAAGATTTATAAAGAATATATCTCAAAATCTTTTTTTTTTTAAAATGTCGAAGCGAAAAGTTCTGCTTATGGGCAAAAGTGGTGCCGGAAAGACAAGTATGCGGTCAATAATTTTTGCCAATTATATTGCTCGGGATACAAGCCGACTCGGTCCCACTATGGAGGTCGAACACGCTCATGTCAAGTAAGAAATATTTTAATGATTCGGCTATTGTAAAAAAGATCTAATTCAGCATGCTGAAAAACTCAATTTCTACCGCAAAATAAAAAAAAAATTGGAACAATAACAAAAAAGAACCAAATTTAAATAACAATATTAAAATAAAATTTTTACAGGTTTCTTGGCAATATGGTCCTACATTTGTGGGACTGTGGTGGGCAAGAGACTTTTATGGAAAATTACATGACCGCACAACGTGATCAAATATTCAAAAATGTACAGGTATGTATTTTCGTTTTATTAAAAAAAATTATACAATTTTACGAGTGCTTTTTTAAATCTTTTTTAGGTTCTTATTTATGTATTTGACGTGGAGAGTCGCGAAGTGGATAAGGATTACCGAAATTATCAATCCTGTCTCGAAGCATTAATACAAAATTCTCCGACGGCAAAAATTTTTTGTCTTATTCATAAAATGGATCTTATTCAAGATGAGATGCGGGATAAGTTATGGCTTGTGTTCTAAAATTTGCGTTAATAATATACGACAACACTTGATTTATAAATTTGGTCTATCGTAAATTTATAAATTGTTTGACCAATAAAAAAAAATTTATTCTTATTTACAAATACAAATTATTTATTATTATGCTTAGATTTCTGATCTTATTTTTAATTATTAATTATTAAAATTTATTTTTTAGGTTTTTAATGACAAGGAACGAGACATTCGCCAATTGTCTGAGACGGTGGGAATGCGGCAGCATGTTTCGCCAAATTTAAAATGTTTTCGATCTTCAATTTGGGATGAGACTCTTTACAAGGCTTGGTCAGCAATAGTTTATCAGCTTATACCTAACGTAAATTCTATGGAACAAAAGTTGAAACAATTTGCTGAAATTATGGATGCAAATGAAGTACGCATTATTTCATGTTTTTTTTATATTCATAAATTTAATAATTCGTTTTTAAATTTTTTAAAACTATTAAATTTTAATATCGACATCTTTTCTCATTTTTAATGCTAATTTTAGGTACTTCTTTTTGAAAAAGCCACTTTTCTTGTTATAGCTCAGGCACAACGCGTAAAACACGAAGATATTCATAGATTTGAGAAGGTTTCCAACATCATTAAACAATTCAAACTTTCTTGCAGGCATTTTTTGAACTTATTTTTATTAGTTTTTTTTGGTTATAAGAATTTTATGAGTTTTGAAAAGTTAGCTAAATTAAATTTTTTTAATAAGCTATTTTAATTTGTTTTGAAAATAATTTATGCAATCGAAAAACAATATATTTTTCAGTCGAATGGGCTCCCAATTTGACAGCATCCAAATTCGGAACAGCAATTTTTCAGCATTTATTGATGGTTTTACCAATAACACCTATATTATGCTTATTCTCGGTGATGGTAACGTATCATCGGCGGCGACGATGATGAACTTACGGAGTGCACGTAAACATTTTGAAAAGTTAGACGCCAAGTAATCTTACGGGTTTTTTACAATCTTGACAAACTTATTTGATTTTTTATATTTTTCTGAGTAAAATAAAAATTACATATTTTTTTACTTCATAAAATAATAAAAACCAAATTTTAATCTTTAACTTCATCCAACTTTTCACGAAAAATTCACAAAAATTGAATTTTCATTGAAAATGACGGAGAATATCTTTTGGACTAAAGTCTTATTGTATCGTTTTTGTAATAAAATTTCTTTTTGATAAAAAACAGGCATTACTTATTATACAACCTAATATTTAAATTCGGGTAATGACGCCCCTATGTATAAGACGTGTCTTAATTACCCCGAACTTAAGGTAGTTATTTTTGATTAAAGACATATTTTTGTTACACTCGAAAATTAAATTTTTACCCATATTTTTCTTACTCAAACATTTCGTTATTATTACATATAACATTTATCTTTTTTCATTTTTTTAAAATTTTTTCAAACTAATCAATTCCGAACGAAATCAAGACCTTCGTGATCTTTATTGCTCTTTTCGTAAAATTAATAAATAATGACGGCGAAAATTAACTTACATTAATCTTATATAAACAAAATTTTTGCAATATATTCTTATTATTAATTTTGTTTGTGTAATTATTTTAAAAGTTTTACTTATTTTTGTATTTTTTAATCCTAAAAATCTTAATTTTTACATAATTCCTTTAAAAAAACAAGTAAAAATTGATATAACAAAACAAATTAGCGAATGTTTGCTGAAAAATATATGTATGTACATGTATAAAAATACATCCAATTTATTTTTAAAACTTCAAAAAACATTAGAAAAATGTTCCATCAACATCTAATACTTTTGTGCATCGCTTCTTCATTAATTCTAGCGCCATATGGTGGAACAACAAAAAAATCCACAGAAGAAGACTCATCTTCAAAAGAATCCGGCAACAAGGATGATAAAACATCTCGTTCGTCATTAGATAAAATTCCTCAATGTGTTTGCTCAGAGTTAGAGGCATGTTATGAAAATCACAAAGCACAGATCCAGCCGTGTGTAGACGAATGTGCGACCAAATTAAGACATCCTAGTTGGAATGCCGAGGCCGGTCGAAAATGCTTTACCGATCGAGGTAAACAAAAACTTGGTACCTGTCTCACTGACGCTCGCAAACAAACGTATACTAAATTTTCAAATTTATTTAAATTTTAAATTTAATATCATTTAATTTTTATTAGTTATTAAAGTAAAAAATAAAATTAACCTCTTTTATAAATTAACATGTGCGATCAAATTAACAAATATTGGCAAACATTTTATATATTTATCAAATTTTTATTTTATTAGAAATTATTTTTTCAAGTTCAATAAGAATAGATGTGCCGCAGTTCCTGGCGTGATGCTAGATATTAATGAGACAATAATTTTTGGTCAACATAAAAAAACAATCAATAAGCCGGTTCCCTCGAATGATGTTGATGCTCATCGACGCGCCGATCGACACAATTTGCGCAAGCAGTATCGCAAATTTCTGCGTGAAACATTTAAGGAGACTGGTAATTGGAAATTGGAATTATAAAATAAAAGTAAAAAAATTTTTATAAAAAAATCGGTTCTGATAAAAAATCTTTTAGAAGTATTCTTTAATATTTTATTATATTTCTGTATACAATGTACATTTTATTTAATTTTCCTTATATTTAGGAAATGAATATCGTAAATGTACCAAGAACTGTTTTAAAAAAGTCGGCAGATTTGGTTCTTGCCAAAAGCAATTAAAGTAAAAAATTAATGTTAAAAGAAGAATCTTTTTCTACCTAATTTTTAAATCAATTTTTATTTTACAATTAGCAATTTTGAACATTTAATAGAAAATGATAATAGAAAATTCAACATTTAATAGAAAATGATTTCTACAATAATTAATTCCTATTTTTATGTTTCTAATTATTTATATTTAATTCAGACTTCTAATATTGTAGTCAAGTTTTTGCATTATTTAAAAATAAGATTTTAAAAATTTATATCTTTTCTTTCGAAGGTGCGCCTCACGCCGATTGGCTGCCGAAGAGTGGAAAGAAACACGCGCAAAATGCGCCGAAGAACGCAATAAACGCCGAAATGGCTTTTGCGATTGTCTTGAAAAAGCGGGGCTAAAGTATTCTTGTTATACAATATTATTATTGAAATAGATTTCTCCTAAATATCACATAATTTATTCACATAATTTATACTTCTTCATGATCAATTTTGTTCTAATTATATAAGATATTCACTTTAAAAAATATATTACTCATTAATTCATACTATATTTTTTTCAGGAAGCCTAATTGTCACGTAAACGATGAGCACCATGAAACAGAAACAAATGAAATCAATTAATTAATCAATTAGACATTTTTAATTGTGAAAGTATATAAATGGTATTTATATAAAGTTTTAAATATAATAAAAAAAAGTCACAAAATTATAATCAATATTATTATAAAAAAATATTTAAAATCGTACGAATGTTTATGCACCGTTATTTCAACGTTGGCAAAGTTTTTAATGAGCATAAAAATATTATGTATCTATTGAAAAAATTTAATTTATCGACACCAAAAATTAACTGTAAAATCGACTTTTTCAGGTGAGACTTACACGAATGCTACAATTGTTTTACAAATTATTTTGGTTTTTTGTTTATTAATTAGAACATAGGAATATTTTTTTCCAATAAACATTGTTTTATATATGTTCTTCATTTTCCATGAAAAATTATGCAACATCGACATTGAAAAACTCAAGCCAAGTTGATAACCTCTCCAAGAATTGATTCAGTCTTTATATTCTTATGTTCCTAGTTGCAGTCGCACGGTTTTCTTTCCATTTGTTATAATGTTTTGTTATAATATATATGTAATATTTTACTTTTTTTAACTTTATTTTATTTCATTTTGTTGCTTATTCTTTATTTATTTTCATTTTATTCTCATATTTGAATTGTTCACATGTTTTATTATTATTTTATGTGGAATCTTGTTCGCTTTTTACATTTGCGCGCGTGGCATTTTGTTAAAAAAAAAACAAAAAAAAAACTTGGAATTTTTTTGGATAGAATTGCTCAACTCGTTGATCCCGTCTGATGTAAATCCGAAATCAATTTTTCTTTTTGAAAAAAAACTTTTAAATTGAGCTGACGCGACATCTTTTCTTTACTTTAAATTTCTTTATATTCCTCCTTCCTTGTTCAAAATAACACAACTTATTTAAGTGATTAAATTTATTAACTGTTGCTGAGGCTTTTCTATTATCCAATTTTCTTCTTTGGTGATGAGCTCTTCAATGTTAAATTTACCACAAAATGATGAAAGCACAACTAAGCCGGAGATTGCCGACGATTGGGAGTATGCCAACGAGGATTCGCAGGTGAATTTTTCAAAACTGTTTATAAAAATTTAATAGTAATACTATTTTTCATCTTCAATGTTGGCTGTCCACGACGAGACAATCATTCGTTCGATTTTTTTTTGGGAGGGAAGATTTGGTAAAGTATCATCCTACTTAGAATTTTTGAAAATTTATTGGAATAAATATGTTAATTTTTTAAAATAAAATACTACTTTAGTTTCTCCTCTTCTTCTGGCCGAAATTTTGACGACATAACCTAAAATTTTTAAACGAATTTTATCTTTAAACTGAATAAATGTTTTCTTTTGCCAAAAAATTGCTTGTTTTAAAAATGTACCAAGAGGTTTAAAAAATTAAAATGGAAAACTGAATATGTATTATAAATATTTTAAAAGAACTAAAAAAAAGTCTTTAAAAATTATTTGTAGTAATCTATCTCTACTTAATTATTTTTAAATTTAGACAAAAATTTAATATAAATTAATTTATTTCAAAATATTAGTTTTTTTAGATTGCTCAAGTGGCTGAACGCCAGAAACGATTGGCGCAACGAGAAGCAGAAGCTGAACTTATTAAATTTCCTCCTCCAACTACGTCTACTGTCAATTCGATAGCAATCACTACAAATCAATTCCAACAACAATCAATCTCTGAAACATCTCGATTTGAGTAATTTTTGTTTTTAGCCTAATTTCACATGTATAACGGACGGCAATTTGAACAATTTTTTAATTTTTGTTTGGGTTTTATTCTTTTATTAAGTATTCAGTATACACAAAATTAAGCAAATATTTTTTTTTGAAATGGAATTAAGCTATAGGGTGAAAATGAAAAGCTCAATATAACGGAATGAAGCATAATCAAAAATCAAAAAATTATTCTAACTACCGCTCGTTATGCACGTAAAATTAAGTTAATTGGATTTTTTTATTTTTATTTAACGTAAATGTTTTGCATTATTAGTTGTTTCCTTAAACTTAATTGATTTTTTAAAAATTAATTTTTCTTCCAATTTGTTTATTTTAGACCTTTGACTAAAGGGCCGATTCGGCTTTTGAAACGACCGGAAAATTTGTTTAAAGATGCTTCTAACGCCAATCAAAAGAAAAACAACGCAAAGACATTGACTTTACAGGTTGATTGTTTAAGTTGGCAAATTTGTTAAGACGAGAATTATTGACGTTCATAGCTTGTCAAATAATGAATTTTTTAAATTAATAATGTTATATTATAATACATAGTTTGTCTGTGTTTTTTTTTCACAAAAGATTTAGCTTTTTTTGATTTTAGGAACGTGAAGCTGCTTATCAAGAGGCGCGTAATCGGATTTTTGGTGAGGCCACAACAATTAGTCATAACGAAACGGGAGCAGTAAATGATTTAATAAATGTGATTTCTGGAACATTGGCACTTGATGCAACACCATCAACATCAACATCGTTGGTCTCTATTGCAACAACTACTGCAACACGCAATTATCTCAGCGATGTCGAAATGGTGACTGCCCCATTGCCATCAACAACAACGACATCTAGACGAAGCGGCATCTCGCAATCTCAACAACGGCCACCCCCACTGTCGTCTATTAACGCAGCATTCCCATCTTTAATACATATGCCACTGCCTCCAGTGACAGTGATTTCTGCTGCAACACAGCCATTAGCACCACGAATAGTAAGCTTATATATCAAATGTATTTTTTTGATTTTTTATTGGCAAATCTTATTAGTATGAATATTTGCTTATTTTTCTATTTAGCGCTTGTTTACATTGATCATATTTTCATAGTCTTGTCTTTTTTTATACTTTATATTTTTTTTGAATTAAAAAAAAATTAAAAACTTGAATAGTTAACTAAATAATTGAATAACAAATTTTAAATTTATCGAATAAAACTTAAAAATCTAGCTTAATGTTTTATATTTTTTATAGCCACTTTACGTTAGTGGCGATTCGATAACGGTCAATTCCTATTCTGCGCCAGCGACTAATCGTATAATTGTCCCTGATCAGTCGCGCTCTTTAATGGCAGCGCCTTGGATGAATTCTCTTTCTTCTCCACATTCATTGCCCATTAGCGGAGCTTCTCCCGGTTGCTTAAACTACGGAGTTTTACAGCAGCAATCTGCTGTGCACCAATACGGTCAGCCTCCTAGTCAGTTATTTTTTTTTTTGAGTTTTTTTGTCTGATTTTTTTGAAAAATAAAATAGTACGTGTGATATTTTTGCAAATAACTAATAAACTTTTTTCATTTATATAATTTGACTAATTACATCATTCGACGCTGTAATAAACGAACGCTTGCTTTTCAGTTTAAATTAGAATTCTTAATTTAAGTATTTTTATGTAGGCTTTGCGGCTGGTTATCTTCCTCCCCAAAGCTTTTATCAAGGTAATCAAACGGGCTGGTGGCCGCCATTGCCTTCAACAGAAGGAGATGTTTTAACAGCAGGAGGGTCTAAACCAACTCATTTATTGAGTAACCGCGGCTCGATTATGACAAACAACTTGAATACTTCTTGTAAGTTATGTTTACTTTATACTTAAAAATTAGTATTCTATTATCTCTGATTTTTTTAATATAATTTTTTTCAAATTTTATTTATCTTTTTTCTTTTGTTTTTTATTTTGTGATAATTTTTAAGTTAAACAAATTAAATTTTTTTGAAATATAATTATAAACTTTTATTATTAGTATCATCGTTAAAATCTACGACAAATCGGCGCGTTGGTGGCAACATTGGACCTCAAAGACCTGTATTTCCCGTTCAAGTATCAGCTTCAAACTCGGCCGGAAGCGGAGCTAAAAAAAACTCGAAACAATAGACATTTTTGATTTGACATACCTCTTCTATTAATAAAATTCGAGAATTCGGCCAATAGATTTTTAACGTAGAGTGGTTTCTTCATTATTTATAAAAATTTATTAATTGTTGTATCTTGTTTTTAAACTGGTGTTTCTGCTATTTCGGAAAACCAATAAAAAATTTGTTTAGGTTAAGATTTGTTTTAAAAAATTCAATTTTCAAAATTTGCCATTGTTTAATAGTAACTCTCAACTTGTTTATAAAATTAAACTTTTACATAATAAAGATATTTTTGTAAAATTATTAGATAGTCAGTCACATTTGAAAGAGTTAAATAAGTTTCAAATAAGAGCAAAAACATTGGCATATTTTTTTGTTAACTCATCAACATTAAGTATACTATTTATGCTACTATTTATTGAAAAAGAGTTAATTTGTTTTATTTTTTTAAATTATGGATGCATTTTCTATTTTTTAGTTAGGTTCAATTTAGGTTGAAGGTTTATTACGAAAAGCTATCAAAGAAGATTATAAAAGTCGTTATACCTTCAACAACCTTATTTTTTAATATATAGGGTGGTCCGATTTGATGTCTAGTTTTGTTTTTATTATAACATTTTTTATTTCGAAACAACCTTTGTAATTCTTTTTTTATTCGATTAACAAGACCTTAAAAATTTATTTGACACCAAAAAAAGCGTGTAATCATTTGCACCTTTTTGACACTTCTAAAATAAAGGCAAAATTATTAAAATGTACACATAAATGATGGACGCATCTTAATCATATTTTGAAAAAATCTATTAATTTTCTTTTTACCTATTAATTTTCTTCTTTCCAGAGGAAATTTTCGATTTTGCTATAAAGAATATATTTAAATGTTAAATGTATTATGAACCATTTGGAACTAATAAAAATATATAAATTATAGAAAAATATTTAAATTGATATACACCTAGCGAATATTTTTTTCATTCAATTTGTAAAATAATCATTTGTTTTATTTCATTTTACTTTTTTTAAATTTTTTCTCCGTTTATATTTAAAATAAATTTTATTTAAAGATTATAAATAGTACAAGGTGTAGCAAAAGTTCGGAGACGCATTCTTTTAATCATAAAATCTTTTTTACGATAATGTTTAACAATTTTTAGCTTAAAAGAAAGCCAAAAAGTTCAACTTTTTATGGTCAAAGTTTCCACAGACCTCTAGACGTTCAAAAATTTTCAACGATGTTTTTTTTTGAATTTACATTATGCTTTCCAAGGAACAAGCTTCAGGAAATTAATTAAGCCATGTTTTGTATCGCAAACTTTGCTCTCGAATATTGCTCAAACAAAAAATTCTATTAGAGTAAAAATCGGATGAATAGACAGGTCAAAAGTTTTTTCCCTCAAGCATTTGAAAAAAATGGCCTCACAAAGTTTCATTATTGATTTTGCCAAAATGCATTTGCAAGTGTAAATAAATATGTCTCCGAAATTTTTGAAGTTTTGTTTTTGATTAAAAAATTTAGGTAAAAACTTCAACTTAAAATTTTTTTGAAAATATTTTTTTCATTTTATTCCAATAAAAAAGAAAGCGAACATTGGAAACTGCACTTCATCAAGAGCACGTCAAAATTTTTTTATTCCACTTTAAAGTTAAAACTTTATCTTGTAACATTCCTTTATAATTAAGATTGAATATCCAAATAAAAAAATGGATTCAGCTACTCCCGTGAATGTTTCAAGCAATAAATCTGAAATTGTGCTACAGATGGCGGTTGAGCCGACCACTGAAAAATTAACGCTAAATAATGAGAATATTACTGAGTCTATGGTCAGATGCATTACTTCCGATGGCAAGACCATGATGATAAAACAATCTCTAATGATGCAGGCATATACTTTTCGTAATATGGTTGCGGATTTGAAACTTAACGAAGGCGACTTCAACACTAATGAAAATTCTTTGGAATTTTTTGTCCAAATTAGCGAATCGTTAATGAAGAAAATAGTCGAATGGATGGAGCTGCATAAAGGTGAATTTGTTATTGTCATTTTTAATAATTAAAAATATATAAAAATAAATTTCAGAGTTTATTTATAAATTTTAATTAAGATGGAAACCATAATCTGGTTGTTGAAAAAGATCCATTGACTGCGGAGAGCAAATGGTTCGTCTTTACAGACGTAGAGAAGGCTTTTTTTGACGTATCATTGGATGTGCTAGCTAAATACGTGATGGCAGCAAACTTTTTTGAGCTACGCTCAATGTACTTATATAGTTGTCAAATGATTGCCCGTCATATAAAGGATTGTCCCAGCGTGGAAGAGCTTCGACAAATTTTGGGCGAGGAAAATGACATGACTAAGAAGGACATAGAGACCTTAGATTGTGAAAATGTTTTGTGTCGATATTAATTACATAAACTTCTCACAATACTACATAATTGAATTTTTTGTTGTAATTTTAATAAATGATTAATACAATTATTAAATATATGTATATCCATTAATTGTTGACAATTTTTTAATTAAAATTTAATTGAAATATGAAAATAAATAATTACCGTTAAATAATTGATGATATCGGGAGAACACGGAAATTAAAATAGGTAATTTTTTCAATTTGAGAAAAAAACATATACTTAACTTTTTGTAAAGTGGGAAATTGGTTATTGTGAAAAAATATCATTTATATCTTCTCTTGTTCCTCTAACTGCTGACGAAACCCTGATCTTATGGCATAAACGTTTTTTCATTTTTTTTCAATATAGAAATTTTTTAAAATTTAAATATTGTAAGAGTTTTAAATGTATGCTATCCATAATCAAATAAAAACATTGCGACACTGCTTGTAGGCAACGGCAACAAGCAAAAGAATAATAAAAACACAACTATATAAAAACGCAAATTTTACTTTATTTATAAATGTGTAAAACAAATATTCAATAAAATAATTTTTGACCAATAGACAAAAAAAGGAAAGAAAGATTCACTTATTGAAAACATATTTAATTTATTTTAATATAGTGACTTAAATAAAGTTTCTTTGATAAATAGACGCTGCTTTTTGTATTACCACTTTAATTAAATTAGGTATTATATACTAATCCAGAAGCTGACAGCTGTAATTTTATATATATATATATATATATATATATATATAGACTTTTTTCAATTTACTTTTTTCAATTAAAACTTATTTTAAAAAACAAAACTTCAATTTTTGAGCAAACTGATTCAAAATAATATACAACAAATAAAGCTGATATGATAAATAAAAAAATAACGAAAGAAAAAATATATGCATGCACGTTATACAATAGTAAAAATTTATTTAAATTTTTTTTATCAATTAGAAATTTTTTGAAAAGGACGATGAAAAAAATGAAAAAAAGATAGACGAATTCTGGTTTAGATAAAGTAAAACTAATAACAAGACAATAAAAAAAACACGCAATTCGCAGACGCATACGAAACAGCCACTTCTTTGGGCAGAATGCGTAGCCAGAAGAAAGGACAATAGATGGACGAACGAGCGACATTTTGGTGGCCATACGACAGCAAACGACCACCCGGAAGACCAGCAAAAAGATGGAGGTTGATGAAAGAACTCTAATTGGAAACAATAAGACAGAAAACAATATAAACGGCGATTTTATGATTCACCGCAGGATAACAACGTGTGACACGGATCTTCAAGTGTTCAATAAAAAATTAAGAATTGATGTGTATTTTTAAAAATGAAAAAATCAAAAACATTATTAAGAAAAGTTCCTTAATGATTGAAAAAAAGGATTTTTTATGTATATCACTAGTTAAAATTCTTATTTTGATCCATCATCTTAGAGAGAAGATATTTCGCCTGCACCATCAGTTTTTTTGAGGATGTTGCGGCATTTTGTGTCCTTGTTTTCAATATCTAATCGTGCATCTCGTCGATATTTTGCTGACCTATGTTTGAATCACCTGTAATACAATTATAGCATCCATTATTACTATAATACTCAACCACGGATGCGCTGCGGTTGTTAGTTCTAGTACTGTTAACACTAACCGTTGGAGCACTCGCTTGACCAGATGTACTATAACCGGAGTTGCCAAAGCGTATATCATTTTCTGTCTTTATTAGGTCTAATTCGAGTTCGTCTATCTCTTCATTTTTTTCATCGTCCTTTTTCGAAACAGCAAGAATTTCAAAGACACCTTTGGCTGAACTTTCTGATAAAAGAGTCGGTACAACTGGCGAACAACTCGAGCTATGAGAGCTTGGCAAAGAGACCACGTGAGCTTGCATCTGAATTTTAGTCTGACTTTGAACTTCAGTCTTTATTTGAGGTTGAATCTGTCTTGGCGTGTTCAATTGTTGAATATCAACCGCATTGTTTTCGGTAATTTCCGCCGTTGATGACTTATTTACTGAAATTGTACGTTGCATAGCTTGAAGTCGACCAGCCAGCACGTCAAAACTCTGTTGATATTTTTGAGAGAGTGATGGAGGAGTTTGAGCTCGAATATGGTCTTGTCCGTTTAGAATGCATTGACATTGGCATGACTGGAATGGAGCAATCATGCTTTTATTTGTTGTGGATGTTATTTGTTGTAATATATTTCGTTGAATGAATTTCGGTGACGATGCTATTGGATGAGCTTGAGTATTATTGTTTTTGAAAATTATAGGACTAGTAATTCCTGCTGGCACTCCTTGATCTCCAGTCCCATATCCACTGTCGACTTTTACATAGAGTTTTTTTTCTATCTTTTCGCCTTTAATACCATTTTCGTCTGAGGTTTTATTGCTGTTGTTTTTATCACTATTATTTATCACTTTTTTTGGATTTTCATTTTTTTCCTTACGATGGGCATGATTCAATGTCGGCCAAATAAACCATTTTGGACCTTGCCGGACTTGGATTACCTGCAATTAAAAATATATCGTTATAATTTTATCTTTTCCTAAATGAGATGTAAAAAAAGCTTACACTTTTTTTCCAAATTTTTCTATTTTACAAAATAATGTAGACAAACCCGAAATTGAAAATCTCGCTTAGGACAAGAAGAATTCGATACAGAATTCATCGGAACGTCGTATGGCGGGGCAGAGAGAATTTCAGACGTATGTGTTGTTGCGCAACACTGAGGCAATGTGGAGTTTATAGTAAAACTGCTACTATGCTGAAGCATTTTTGACACAATATGATAAGTAATAAATTGAGCAAAAATAGTAATTTTTTGACTTTAAATAATTATGGCACACCTAAAACATTATTGTATCGTATGTGAAAATTATAATTTATTAAAAATAGAGTATACTTGAAAATTTAAATGTAAAAATAAAAATTACAAAAAAATTTATGATTATTAATAATTGATTAAAAATAATAAAAAAATTGAAAAAAAAATAAAACATAGAAAAGTAAAAAACAGGAGAATAATTAACTCTAATAAAAACCAACAAAAAAGTAAAAAAAAGAAAAGGGCAAGAAGAAAAAGAAAAAGTTATTATGTAATAATATTATAATTTGATGAAAAAATAATATTAAAAAAAGAAATAAAGTAACAAAAGCTAGATGAAAATTTTTAGTGGCTCAAAGATCAGTTTAAAATGCTACGAAATCGAATATTGCGTAAACGTTTGACGAAGCTTATAATACATCTCGCTTAAGACAAATTACATAATTACTTATTTTATTTATTTTACATATGCATAAAGAATGCGTCGGAAATACAGTTATTAGTATATGTCAGAAATCGAAAGTAAATGATAAATAAATTTTTAATTAAAAAAATGTGTTTGTTTTTGATTTTGACCTAATACTTACCCGAATATACGTATTTTTGTTTTTATTCTCGCGAGACAATACTTATTTGACAATTTCGTCGAAATGTATTTGACCACACTTATACGCACCAGCATACGTTTTTTGACAAAAATAAAAGTTTCGGGACATTGAAAATATATATATAAATTAGTAAAATTTTATTCACAAAATATATTATTCAAATTAATTTAACAAAAAATGAATTAATTTGATCTAATTTTATGATTAAATTGCTTGTTTCAAATTTGTTTCTTGACAAAAAAAAATTAAAAATCGAATTCCAAAATTAATGATTAATTGATTAATAAAAATAAGAAAATTTAAAAGTTATATTAAATTATTTTAAAAAAGAAAAAATTTAAAAAATTTAAAAAATTGGTTTGGTGGACAAATTTAATAAAGAAAAATAACTAAAAAACTAAATTTAAAAAAATGAAAAATTAAACAAAAAATTAATTCAAAATTTGAATAGAAAAATAAATGTTAAAATGAATTTCAACATTTACATATTATATTAAAACTAATGTATGTACATACAAAATAATCTGTATATGCAAAATAATTTAATTATTCAAAAAGTTACATAAAATTATTTTTTGATATTTAAATTACTATCATACATATGTATATGTATGTGCATGTGTATAAAATACTTATTCAAATTAAAAGGCAAAAAAACATAGAATTAATGTAATTATGACTTATTTTTTCAACCGATTTTCAAAATTCTTTTTTTTTCCAATAATTAAAGATTTTATTTAAAAGCAAACTTGTCGATATCATGAGTCAAAACAAATATGAAATTAAAAACCTATAGTAAAACTAAGGACAAAATTAGCCTAAATAATACTTAAACACTTGAAGATCCGTGTCACAAGTTGTTATCCCGTGGTGGATCATACAATCGCCGCTTATATTGTTTTCTGTCTTTTGCTAATTGCCACTAATTAGATCCTATGCGCTTTTCCATCAACTTTTGCCATCTTTCCGCTGGTCTTCCGGGTGGTCATTTCCTTTTGTTCTAAAATCAAAACAAGACATAAATTATGTAATTTTTTATTTTGCTTTGATAACTTATTATTAGTGTAAAAGAAAAAATTAAACCTTAACAATGTAATCATCTTTGAAACTTTTAAGACTATGAATTTTAATTGAAAAACATACATAAAAATTTAAAAAAGAAGCTGAGAAAAAATGAACGAACAAATGAATGAAAAAAAGAAAAAAGAAGCAAATAAAAAGAGAAAACAAAAAAATTACAAATCTAAGAACAACAAAAATGTGTATAAAAGAAAAACGAAAATTGTTAAATAATTTTGTATATAAAAAGCTGAATGATTTCATTATGTTTTTAATATTACATATTTTGTTTACAGATTAAAAATTCTACACTTTTTAAAATACGTATTTGCCTAAATAATTATAACTTTTAGTATAAATTTTAAACTTAAAAAAACTGAATCATATTATATAAAAAATATTATTTAATAAATTGAGTGGCGAACACTTTTAAATTGAATATCAATATGAAAAAGAATGTAGATTCTAAAAATAACTTTGCAGCCTTTGAAAAATGTACTCGAAATATATACAGAAATATACAATTTAAATGGACACTTTAATAATATTTAGAAAAATATATAAATTTTAGGGCTGTTGTAAAAAATAAATTTAAGATTCAAAAATTGAATTTCGAAAGTTTGAATTTATTGTTAATTTTGATAATTGTATAAATTTAACATCTACCTAATCTTATTTTTAAACATTGTTTATAACTATCTAAATACGTATGTATATACATACCTAAATATATATACATAACTAATTTTATTTATTTTTTAAAATTATTTATGAAAAATAGATATACAGGGTGTCCCACTAAGAAGTTCTTTTTTTAAACTTGAATAACTTTTTTATTTATGAACCGATTTTTCTGAAATTTTCAGGATCGACTATAAACTCTTTGAGAAATTTTTTCGCATAAAAATTTTTTTTGCGCGCGCAAATTTTTTTTTTTGCGCGCGCAAATTTTTTTGCGCGCGCAACATATTATAGTGCAATCGACGCGGAATTTCGCGCTCTTTTCAATGCCGTTAAAATCAAGTAAATTGCTTCACTCTATCAAAAGTTATGACCAAAAAACTGAAACCAAATATGCAAAAATTAAAAACTAAACAATCAATTTGTCATCATCTATACATACTTAATTTTTGCATATTTGGTTTCAGTTTTTTGGTCATAACTTTTGATAGAGTGAAGCAATTTACTTGATTTTAACGGCATTGAAAAGAGCGCGAAATTCCGCGTCGATTGCACTATAATATGTTGCGCGCGCAAAAAAATTTGCGCGCGCAAAAAAAAAAATTTGCGCGCGCAAAAAAAATTTTTATGCGAAAAAATTTCTCAAAGAGTTTATAGTCGATCCTGAAAATTTCAGAAAAATCGGTTCATAAATAAAAAAGTTATTCAAGTTTAAAAAAAGAACTTCTTAGTGGGACACCCTGTATATATAATTTCAGTTTGACCACAAATTTATGAGTATTATTTTATTGTGTTCTTAAAAAATCAATTTCAAAAAATATCTGTATACACTTTTCATTTTGGCTTAATTAAATAAATAATTTTTTAATGATTTTAAAATATCTAAATTAGGTAATGTTTATAAAAAAATTTCATCAAAGCACGTCAGAAAAAAATAATTAATTCATACATACATATATAAAAGAATTTCATTAAATGTCGCTTTTAAATTTATTTTCAGTTTTCAATTTTCAAATCAATTTAGAAAAATTAAAAAATTGTTAAATTGTTTTAAACGTTTAAGCCACACAAAACGATAAAAAAAATAAAAATGTGAACTAAATACCACAAGAATATAATCAAAAAAATATAATGCTTACAAAAAGTGATAATATTCTAAAAGTGACAATGATTTTAAAAATTTATAAAAATTATCACAAAATGATAATAAACGTAATAGATATAAAACTAATTTGCAACGATAATAGTAAATATAGCAAAGTCGAATATATAATGATTTGCATAAATAAATTTTTTTATCATACGAACTAAAATTTAAAATTGATATCATTTTCATATTGATTGAAATCATCAATTTGTGCTAAGGTTAAAAAAATCTTTAAATAAAAAAAGTCATGAAAATATACGAATTTTATGATATTTGTATTTATTTTTTTATTTATTACACTATTAAATTCCAAAATAACCAAAAAGCGTTTGAGTTATTATAGTATAGTTTAAACATTCGTTCTGAAATATTAAATCCCGAAAAAAACTATTGCAAAATCAAATTTAAAAAAACTTTTTACTTCGATTGCGTTAAAAAATTTCTAGTACAAATTTTATGTTAGATTAATTATTTACTAAATAAATCGAAAAACTATTCGAGAAAATTTTAGACCAACTACTTTCTTCC
Organism: Bradynema listronoti; assembly: GCA_024678965.1. Classification (NCBI taxonomy): domain Eukaryota; kingdom Metazoa; phylum Nematoda; class Chromadorea; order Rhabditida; family Allantonematidae; genus Bradynema; species Bradynema listronoti. Next base: position 3,702,939 of record JANLNO010000003.1, read on the forward strand.
TGGTCTATTTTATGATGTTGTGGCAAGTACTTATCGAAATATATATGAGAAATGAATACAATGCAACTGAAAAATTTATTTTCATTGATTTTTTTCGAGAAATAAATTCGAATATTCTTTTTACAAATATACAAATATAAAACCAAAAATAAAATCAAATATGAATTTCGATTAAATAATTTAAATAGCTCTTTAAATATTTAAATTTATTAAACAAACAAAAAAAGTTACTCTAAATTAAATTTTTGACTTTAGAATTTTATATTATTTTTTGAATATTTTGTAAATTGTTTGTAATATTGCAAAATTAAATTTAAAAAATGTGGAGAAAAACAAGTAACTAAATTCGAACTGTGCCACAAAAATATGTAGATAGATTATATATTTATTTCAAATGAAATATTTTTTAAATAAATTTTTCTTCTCTTAAAAAACATGTTGGCTTATTGTCTTTAAACCACACAAATTTAGGTTTCAAATTCATTTGAGCGCAATGATGAAATTACTTAGGACACCTCCGAGACAATTTATAAGAGGAAAACTTGAAGTATGAGCGCTATTAAATTATTCTAATCGTTTAGTTTAATCTTTTGTTAATTTGTTATTTTTATTTTTTAAATTATTAAAAAAATTGGAAAATTTCTCTTTGATAAATTTGTTGCTGTTTGAAGCTTTCGCAAAAAATCAATAAAATAAAAAGATCTTTCGGCAATCGAAAAACATAATTTCATATAAATTCTTAGTAAAAATATAAAAAAATTACAAAAATAAAAAATAAAATCATAATTAAACATAGAATATAATCAAAAAATAGAATTATAAATATTGAGGATATTCACTAGCAATTAATTCTATTCATATTGTATTCGATACATACATTCTGGCAATCTTCAAATTTTCATATTTTTTTATAAACTTTTGCGATTGTTTTAGAAATAAAAAGAAATTTAATAGTAGGAAATTCAAATTTATTATTACTTTTTGATAAATAATTTGTTTTTGATATTTTCAACATAATTTATATTAAATAATGATAAAAGAATTAACAAATAAAAAAATCCCATAACAGACAACAAAAAAATAAATGATTGTTAATTAAAAGAAAATTGATTGTATGTGAAAAATTATCATCAAAAACATGACAGATTGTAATTTTCTACACAAAAATAAATAATTTATTTTAAATGACAAAATAGTTTATAATACAAGCATTCATATCAGAATAAATAATTTGAAAATACTGTTTTGCACTTTAGACTATCAAAAAATCTTGATATTCAATTAAAAATAATAAATTAAATATATTAATAATAAAAATTAACTTTTAAAAAATTTGAAGTCAGAATATTTTTCAATAAAATTCGGAATAAAAAATATTTTATTAAAAAATTATAAAAAAATTTATATTTAGCATCAAAATCACAACTCAATTTAACTTAGGATAATAATTTAATTTTCGAAACATTAATAGTGTAAAAAGCGAACGATTTAAATAACGTTGATATTTGCATAATATTTATAATATTATTAACATTAAATAACGAAATAAGCAAATGTCAGAATAATTTTTAGGTACGTGGTAGGACAGGTTTTTATCTTAATTTTTTTTAAATTATTAACAATAGACTAACAAAAGAGTATATTTCAATTATTAACAATAGAGTTTATTTTAATGTAAAATAAATTACCAAACATAATAGTGAATTTATAATTTATTCTAAAAAAATTTAAAATTTCCAAATATGATATTAATTTTTGAAAAATTGACACATTTTAAAATATTTTTAAATTGTGTAATAGATTTCAATTTTAATATAATATTACTCTACACTATTAATATAGTATATTTTAATATAAATTAAATTACCAAACATAATTGTGAATTTATAATTAATTGTAGAAAATTTAAAATATTCTGAATATTTTATTAATTTTTGAAAAATTGACCCAATTTAAAATAATTTTATAACGTGTAATAGATTTCAATTTTTATATAATTTTAATCTACACTATCAATATAGTATATTTTAATGTAAAATAAATAACCAAACATAATAGTAATTTATAATTAATTAGAAAATTTAAAATTTCCAAATATTATATTAATTTTTGAAAAATTGACCCATTTTAAAATATTTTTAATATCAGTATTAATAGATCTCAATTTTATATAATATTACTCTACACTATAATTAGTATATTTTTAATGTAAAATAAATACAAACATAATATTTAATTTATAATTAATTCAGAAAATTTAATATTTTAATATTATATTAATTTTTGAAAATTACATTTTAAAATATTTTTAATATTGTAATAAATCAATTTTTATATAATATTAATCTACCATATCAATATAGTATATTTTATTAAATAAAATAATAAACATAATAATTTAATTTATAATTAATTAAAAATTAAATATTTTAAATATTATTTTTAATTTTTAAAAATTGACCAATTTAAAATATTTTTTAATTTGAAAATATAATTTTATATAATATTAATTACAAATCAATATTATATTTTAATTAAAATAAATAACAAACATAATATTAATTTATAATTAATTTAGAAATTTAAATATTTTAAATTATATTAATTTTTGAAAAATTGACATTTAAAATATTTTATATTTAATAATTCAATTTTTATATAATATTAATCTACAATCAATATAGTATATTTTAATGTAAAATAAATAATAAACATAATACTAAATTTATAATTAATTCTAGAAAATTTAAAATATTTAATATTATATTAATTTTTGAAAAATTGACCCATTTTAAAATATTTTTATATCGTTAATAAATTTCAATTTTTATATAATATTAATCTACACAATCAATATAGTATATTTTAATGTAAAATAAATAACCAAACATAATATTTAATTTATAATTAATTCTAGAAAATTTAAAATTTTCAAATATTATATTAATTTTTGAAAAATTGACCCAATTTAAAATATTTTTATATTGTGTAATAGATCTCAATTTTTATATAATATTACTCTACACAATCAATATAGTATATTTTAATGTAAAATAAATAACCAAACATAATATTTAATTTATAATTAATTCTAGAAAATTTAAAATTTTTAAATATTATATTAATTTTTGAAAAATTGACCTAATTTAAAATATTTTTATATCGTGTTATAGATCTCAATTTTTATATAATATTACTCTACACAATCAATATAGTATATTTTAATTAAAATAAATAATCAAACAAAATTTCTAAATTTATAATTAATTTAGAAAATTTAAAATATTCTGAATATTATATTAATTTTTGAAAAATTGACCCATTTTAAAAATATTTTTATATCGTTTATAGATCTCAATTTTTATATAATATTATCTACACAATCAATATAGTATATTTTAATGTAAAATAAAAAACCAAACATAATATTTAATTTATAATTAATTTTAGAAAATTTAAATTTTAATATTATATTAATTTTGAAAAATTGACCCATTTTAAAATATTTTTATATCGTTAATAAATTTCAATTTTTATATAATATTAATCTCACAATCTATATAGTATATTTTAATGTAAAATAAATAACCAAACATAATAGTGAATTTATAATTAATTCAAGAAAATTTAAAATTTCAAATATTATATTAATTTTTGAAAAATTGACCCATTTTAAAATATTTTTAAATCGTGTAATAGATCTTAATTTTAATATAATATTACTCTACACTATCAATTTAGTATATTTTAATGTAAATAAATTACCAAACATAATATTGAATTTATAATTAATTGCAGAAAATTTAAAATATTCTGAATATTATATTAATTTTGAAAAATTGACTATTTTAAAATATATTTTATAATGTAGTTCATGGTTTTTTCAAAATATTTGACTACAACACTATAATATAGATTAATGTAAAAAAAATTTAATTCTTTACATATTTAAATTTTAAATAAAATAGAAAATTTTAAAAATTTCAAAATATTATATTAAAATATTGAAAAATTGAATAATTTTTATAATATATTTTATTCTGACTTTCAATAGAACCATCCTTTCCAAATTCTCGTTATATAAGAAATTAATCCCATCACAAGAATATAAGTTTATTAATGTAAAATAAATAATTAAGTAATAATTTTGTTTATTAATTAATTCTACGAAAATTTAAAATATTTGATTCAAATAATTTAATGAAAAGGATCCCTATTATAATATTTTTTTCGTTGCTATTTTCGATTAGATCAAATTACATACCGCCGAATTTGTATTTTTGTAAAAAAATATTCAAAAAAATTTAATTTAAAAATTCAAAAATTAAAAAGAAATAATAATTTTTAATGAAAAAGCCTTAAATATTTTAAATAGTGAAAAATAATGTTTCAATTTTAAAAATTTTCCTTATTATAGTTATAGTTTTAAATTGATTAGCACATATAAATCATTATATTAATGATTCAATTTAATATGTCCTAAATATTTTATTTATTTTTGAAAATTGACCAATTAAAATATTTTAATCTTAACTTTCGATGTAAATGCCAATTAATATTTTTTATCTCACACTATTAATAAAAGTTTATTTTATAATTTATAAAATAAATAACAAACATTATAATTTATAATTAATTCAAATTATTAATAAATAAATAAAAATTATTTAAATTAATTTAATTATTTAATTTATATAATTTGAAATTACATTTAATATTTTATATTTAATAATTCATAATATATTACTCAAATAATATATATATTAATGAATAAATAACAAAATATTTTATTATAAAATTCTGAAAATTAATATTCTGAAATTATATAATTTTAAATACATTTTAAATATTTTTAATTATAATCAATTTATATAATATACCTACTATATATATATTTAATGAAATAAATAAAATAATATAAATAATTAATTAGAAAATTATAAATATTATATTATTTGAAATGACCCATTTAAAAATTTTTATGTTAAATCCATTATATATATTATCTACATAATAGTATTAATGTAATAATAAAAAAATTATTAATTAATTTAAATTTAATTAATATATATAATTTGAAATATTAAAATATTTATATGTTAATAATTAATTTTATATATTCTAAATATATATATTTAATAAATAAATAACAAAATAATATATTATAATTAATTTAAATTTAAAATATTCAATATTATATTAATTTGAAATACCATTCAAACATAATATTTAATTTATAATTAATTCTAGAAAATTTAATATTTTAAATATTATATTAATTTTTGAAAAATTGACCCATTTAAAATATTTTTATATCGTTTAATAGAATCTCAATTTTTATATAATATTAATCTACACAATCAATATAGTATATTTTAATGTAAAATAAATAACCAAACATAATAGTAAACTTATAATTAATTATAGAAAATTTAAAATTTCCAAATATTATATTTATTTTTGAATAATTGACCCATTTTAAAATATTTTTAATAATATAATATTCAGAAACTTTTAAATCTCAATTATTATATATTATTAATCTACACTATTAATAAAGTTTATTTCAATGTAAAATAAATAACCATAAAATTTAATTTATAATTAATTCTAGAAAATTTAATATTTTCAAATATTATATTAATTTTTGAAAAATTGACCCATTTTAAAATATTTTTATATCGTGTAATAATTTCAATTTTTATATAATATTAATCTACACAATCAATATAGTATATTTTAATGTAAAATAAATAACCAAACATAATATTTAATTTATAATTAATTCTAGAAAATTTAAAATTTTCAAATATTATATTAATTTTTGAAAAATTGACCAATTTAAAATAATTTTATATGTGTAATAGATCTCAATTTTTATATAATATTACTCTACACAATCAATATAGTATATTTTAATGTAAAATAAATAACCAAACATAATATTTAATTTATAATTAATTCTAGAAAATTTAAAATTTTTAAATATTATATTAATTTTTGAAAAATTGACCCAATTTAAAATAATTTTATATTGTGTAATAGATCTCAATTTTTATATAATATTATCTACACAATCAATATAGTATATTTTAATGTAAAATAAATAACCATACATAATATTTAATTTATAATTAATTCTAGAAAATTTAAAATATTCTGAATATTATATTAATTTTTGAAAAATTGACCCATTTTAAAATATTTTTATATTGTGTAATAGATCTCAATTTTATATAATATTACTCTACACAATCAATATAGTATATTTTAATTAAAATAAATAATCAAACATAATACTAAATTTATAATTAATTCTAGAAAATTTAAAATATTCTGAATATTATATTAATTTTTGAAAAATTGACCCATTTTAAAATATTTTTATATTGTGTAATAGATCTCAATTTTTATATAATATTACTCAACATATCAATATAGTATATTTTAATGTAAAATAAATAACAAAACATAATATTTAATTTATAATTAATTCTAGAAAATTTAATATTTTCAAATATTATATTAATTTTTAAAAATTGACCCATTTTAAAATATTTTTATATCGTTTAATAAATTTCAATTTTATATAATATTAATCTACACAATCAATATAGTATATTTTAATGTAAAATAAATAACAAACATAATATTTAATTTATAATTAATTCAAGAAAATTTAAAATTTTCAAATATTATATTAATTTTTGAAAAATTGACCCATTTTAAAATATTTTTAAATCGTGTAATAAATATCAATTTTATATATAATATTACTCTACACTATCAATTAGTATATTTTAATAAAATAAATAACCAAACAAAATATTTAATTTATAATTAATTTAGAAAATTTAAAATATTTAAATATTTATTAATTTTTGAAAAATTGACCCAATTAAAATAATTTTATAATGTGTAATAGATTTCAATTTTTATATAATATTACTCTACACTATCAATATAGTATATTTTAATGTAAAATAAATAATCAAACATAATCTAAATTTATAATTAATTCTAGAAAATTTAAAATATTCTGAATATTATATTAATTTTGAAAAATTGACCCATTTTAAAATATTTTTATATAGTGTTATAGATCTCAATTTTTATATAATATTATCTCACAATCAATATAGTATATTTTAATGTAAAATAAAAACCAAACATAATATTTAATTTATAATTAATTTTAGAAAATTTAATATTTTCAAATATTATATTAATTTTTGAAAAATTGACCCATTTTAAAATATTTTTATATCGTGTAATAAATTTCAATTTTTATATAATATTAATCTACACAATCTATATAGTATATTTTAATGTAAAATAAATAACCAAACATAATAGTGAATTTATAATTAATTCAAGAAAATTTAAAATTTCCAAATATTATATTAATTTTTGAAAAATTGACCCATTTTAAAATATTTTTAAATCGTGTAATAGATCTTAATTTTAATATAATATTACTCTACACTATCAATTTAGTATATTTTAATGTAAACTAAATTACCAAACATAATATTGAATTTATAATTAATTGCAGAAAATTTAAAATATTCTGAATATTATATTAATTTTTGAAAAATTGAGCTATTTTAAAATATGACGTTATTATACAATGTAGTTCATGGTTTTTTTCAAAATGGACTTTGTGAGCTACAACGACGTGGATATACTCATTCGAGAGCCCTTAAAGAGCTGATTCCAAATATAAATTTATATTCATTTGATCGTTTTTCACACTATTTTTAAAGGTAAAAAATGGACGAAAATTGAGTTTAAAAAATTTCCAAAAAATATTGGAATATTGGAAAATATTGAAAAAAATATTAGAATTAGATCTTTTATGAATCACTAAAAAATATCATTGGAGTGTCTGACTTCTCTGACCGATTAGCGAAGCCCATCGCCGTTTTTCGGCAAATGTACATCGGGTTATATAAGCGAAAAATTGAATCCCATCAACAAGAATGAATCAATCTTGTTGTATTCACCGATTGCATGAATTCGATTCCGGTTTGACTCGGCCAAGCTAGAGTTAAGTCAATACCAGTGTTTGTGGTTCACTGGACCCTCTGGGCACCATTCCCAGTGGCCTCTCCGGAGGTTCGGTACGTTCCACAGCTAACTGAGTCAGCCGGATGAGAAAGTATTGTGATGGTGCACAACTAAGATTCTACATGACACAACGGATCCGCGTATTACGGTACGCGCATAGTTGGCTTGCTTGGCCGGTTCCGCTCTCTTTCGATTAGGATCGAAGATTGAGCAATGATCCTGGCCGCACCAACCTTTTGTCATTTTTGTAAAAAAATATTTCAAAAAAATTTACATTTAAAAAAACTTCAACAGAATCACTGAAAAAGAAATAACAAACAGTTTTTAATGCTAAAGTAAGCCTTAAGATATTTTAAATAGTAGAAAAAAATAATGTTTCCATTTTAAAAATTTTGCCTTATTATAGTTCATAGTTTTTTTCAAATTGGACTTTGTGAGCTACAGTGATGAAGATCATTCGATAGCCCTTGAAGAGCTGATTCCATATTTATATATGGGTCTCTTAATCAATATTTTTATTTTCGGGCACTTTTTGCTCGTTGAAAATTTTTGACTATCAAAATTAGGCCAAATTCGGAATTTTCAAATGGCTGTAACTTTTCGCCCATGCGTTAAAAGTGCCAAGTGTAAGAGTAGTTTTTCCTTATCACTCTACCAGCTATATAATGACACCACATTCGTTTAAAATATTATATAATTCTATATAAAATAAATAATCAAACATGTAAGTGAATTTATAATTAATTCAAGAAAATTTAAAATTTGCAAATATTATATTAATTTTTGAAAAATTGACCCATTTTAAAATATTTTTAAAACGTGTAATAAATATCAATTTTAATATAATATTACTCTACACTATCAATTTAGTATATTTTAATATAAATTAAATTACCAAACATAATTGTGAATTTATAATTAATTGTAGAAAATTTAAAATATTCTGAATATTTTATTAATTTTTGAAAAATTGACCCAAATTAAAATAATTTTATAATGTGTAATAGATTTCAATTTTTATATAATATTACTCAACACTATCAATATAGTATATTTTAATGTAAAATAAATAGCCAAACATAATAGTAAACTTATAATTAATTATAGAAAATTTAAAATTTCCAAATATTATATTTATTTTTGAATAATTGACCCATTTTAAAATATTTTTAATAATATAATATTCAGAAACTTTTAAATCTCAATTATTATATATTATTAATCTACACTATTAATAAAGTTTATTTCAATGTAAAATAAATAACCATAAAATTTAATTTATAATTAATTCTAGAAAATTTAATATTTTCAAATATTATATTAATTTTTGAAAAATTGACCCATTTTAAAATATTTTTATATCGTGTAATAAATTTCAATTTTTATATAATATTAATCTACACAATCAATATAGTATATTTTAATGTAAAATAAATAACCAAACATAATATTTAATTTATAATTAATTCTAGAAAATTTAAAATTTTCAAATATTATATTAATTTTTGAAAAATTGACCCAATTTAAAATAATTTTATATTGTGTAATAGATCTCAATTTTTATATAATATTACTCTACACAATCAATATAGTATATTTTAATGTAAAATAAATAACCAAACATAATATTTAATTTATAATTAATTCTAGAAAATTTAAAATTTTTAAATATTATATTAATTTTTGAAAAATTGACCCAATTTAAAATAATTTTATATTGTGTAATAGATCTCAATTTTTATATAATATTACTCTACACAATCAATATAGTATATTTTAATGTAAAATAAATAACCAAACATAATATTTAATTTATAATTAATTCTAGAAAATTTAAAATATTCTGAATATTATATTAATTTTTGAAAAATTGACCCATTTTAAAATATTTTTATATTGTGTAATAGATTTCAATTTTTATATAATATTACTCTACACAATCAATATAGTATATTTTAATGTAAAATAAATAACCAAACATAATATTTAATTTATAATTAATTCTAGAAAATTTAAAATTTCAAATATTATATTAATTTTTGAAAAATTGACCCAATTTAAAATATTTTTATATTGTGTAATAGATCTCAATTTTTATATAATATTACTCTACACAATCAATATAGTATATTTTAATGTAAAATAAATAACCAAACATAATATTTAATTTATAATTAATTCTAGAAAATTTAAAATTTTTAAATATTATATTAATTTTTGAAAAATTGACCTAATTTAAAATATTTTTATATCGTGTTATAGATCTCAATTTTTATATAATATTACTCTACACAATCAATATAGTATATTTTAATGTAAAATAAATAATCAAACATAATTTAAATTTATAATTAATTCTAGAAAATTTAAAATATTCTGAATATTATATTAATTTTTGAAAAATTGACCCATTTTAAAATATTTTTATATCGTGTTATAGATCTCAATTTTTATATAATATTACTCTACACAATCAATATAGTATATTTTAATGTAAAATAAAAAACCAAACATAATATTTAATTTATAATTAATTTTAGAAAATTTAATATTTTCAAATATTATATTAATTTTTGAAAAATTGACCCATTTTAAAATATTTTTATATCGTGTAATAAATTTCAATTTTTATATAATATTAATCTACACAATCTATATAGTATATTTTAATGTAAAATAAATAACCAAACATAATAGTGAATTTATAATTAATTCAAGAAAATTTAAAATTTCCAAATATTATATTAATTTTTGAAAAATTGACCCATTTTAAAATATTTTTAAATCGTGTAATAGATCTTAATTTTAATATAATATTACTCTACACTATCAATTTAGTATATTTTAATGTAAACTAAATTACCAAACATAATATTGAATTTATAATTAATTGCAGAAAATTTAAAATATTCTGAATATTATATTAATTTTTGAAAAATTGAGCTATTTTAAAATATGACGTTATTATACAATGTAGTTCATGGTTTTTTTCAAAATGGACTTTGTGAGCTACAACGACGTGGATATACTCATTCGAGAGCCCTTAAAGAGCTGATTCCAAATATAAATTTATATTCATTTGATCGTTTTTCACACTATTTTTAAAGGTAAAAAATGGACGAAAATTGAGTTTAAAAAATTTCCAAAAAATATTGGAATATTGGAAAATATTGAAAAAAATATTAGAATTAGATCTTTTATGAATCACTAAAAAATATCATTGGAGTGTCTGACTTCTCTGACCGATTAGCGAAGCCCATCGCCGTTTTTCGGCAAATGTACATCGGGTTATATAAGCGAAAAATTGAATCCCATCAACAAGAATGAATCAATCTTGTTGTATTCACCGATTGCATGAATTCGATTCCGGTTTGACTCGGCCAAGCTAGAGTTAAGTCAATACCAGTGTTTGTGGTTCACTGGACCCTCTGGGCACCATTCCCAGTGGCCTCTCCGGAGGTTCGGTACGTCCCACAGCTAACTGAGTCAGCCGGATGAGAAAGTATTGTGATGGTGCACAACTAAGATTCTACATGACACAACGGATCCGCGTATTACGGTACGCGCATAGTTGGCTTGCTTGGCCGGTTCCGCTCTCTTTCGATTAGGATCGAAGATTGAGCAATGATCCTGGCCGCACCAACCTTTTGTCATTTTTGTAAAAAAATATTTCAAAAAAATTTACATTTAAAAAACTTCAACAGAATCACTGAAAAAGAAATAACAAACAGTTTTTAATGCTAAAGTAAGCCTTAAGATATTTTAAATAGTAGAAAAAAATAATGTTTCCATTTTAAAAATTTTGCCTTATTATAGTTCATAGTTTTTTTCAAATTGGACTTTGTGAGCTACAGTGATGAAGATCATTCGATAGCCCTTGAAGAGCTGATTCCATATTTATATATGGGTCTCTTAATCAATATTTTTATTTTCGGGCACTTTTTGCTCGTTGAAAATTTTTGACTATCAAAATTAGGCCAAATTCGGAATTTTCAAATGGCTGTAACTTTTCGCCCATGCGTTAAAAGTGCCAAGTGTAAGAGTAGTTTTTCCTTATCACTCTACCAGCTATTAATGACACCACATTCGTTTAAAATATTATATAATTCTATATAAAATAAATAATCAAACATGTAAGTGAATTTATAATTAATTCAAGAAAATTTAAAATTTGCAAATATTATATTAATTTTTGAAAAATTGACCCATTTTAAAATATTTTTAAATCGTGTAATAAATATCAATTTTAATATAATATTACTCTACACTATCAATTTAGTATATTTTAATATAAATTAAATTACCAAACATAATTGTGAATTTATAATTAATTGTAGAAAATTTAAAATATTCTGAATATTTTATTAATTTTTGAAAAATTGACCCAAATTAAAATAATTTTATAATGTGTAATAGATTTCAATTTTTATATAATATTACTCAACACTATCAATATAGTATATTTTAATGTAAAATAAATAGCCAAACATAATAGTAAACTTATAATTAATTCTAGAAAATTTAAAATTTTTAAATATTATATTAATTTTTGAAAAATTGACCCAATTTAAAATAATTTTATATTGTGTAATAGATCTCAATTTTTATATAATATTACTCTACACAATCAATATAGTATATTTTAATGTAAAATAAAAAACCAAACATAATATTTAATTTATAATTAATTTTAGAAAATTTAATATTTTCAAATATTATATTAATTTTTGAAAAATTGACCCATTTTAAAATATTTTTATATCGTGTAATAAATTTCAATTTTTATATAATATTAATCTACACAATCTATATAGTATATTTTAATGTAAAATAAATAACCAAACATAATAGTGAATTTATAATTAATTCAAGAAAATTTAATATTTTCAAATATTATATTAATTTTTGAAAAATTGACCCATTTTAAAATATTTTTATATCGTGTAATAGATCTTAATTTTAATATAATATTACTCTACACTATCAATTTAGTATATTTTAATGTAAACTAAATTACCAAACATAATATTGAATTTATAATTAATTGCAGAAAATTTAAAATATTCTGAATATTATATTAATTTTTGAAAAATTGAGCTATTTTAAAATATGACGTTATTATACAATGTAGTTCATGGTTTTTTTCAAAATGGACTTTGTGAGCTACAACGACGTGGATATACTCATTCGAGAGCCCTTAAAGAGCTGATTCCAAATATAAATTTATATTCATTTGATCGTTTTTCACACTATTTTTAAAGGTAAAAAATGGACGAAAATTGAGTTTAAAAAATTTCCAAAAAATATTGGAATATTGGAAAATATTGAAAAAAATATTAGAATTAGATCTTTTATGAATCACTAAAAAATATCATTGGAGTGTCTGACTTCTCTGACCGATTAGCGAAGCCCATCGCCGTTTTTCGGCAAATGTACATCGGGTTATATAAGCGAAAAATTGAATCCCATCAACAAGAATGAATCAATCTTGTTGTATTCACCGATTGCATGAATTCGATTCCGGTTTGACTCGGCCAAGCTAGAGTTAAGTCAATACCAGTGTTTGTGGTTCACTGGACCCTCTGGGCACCATTCCCAGTGGCCTCTCCGGAGGTTCGGTACGTCCCACAGCTAACTGAGTCAGCCGGATGAGAAAGTATTGTGATGGTGCACAACTAAGATTCTACATGACACAACGGATCCGCGTATTACGGTACGCGCATAGTTGGCTTGCTTGGCCGGTTCCGCTCTCTTTCGATTAGGATCGAAGATTGAGCAATGATCCTGGCCGCACCAACCTTTTGTCATTTTTGTAAAAAAATATTTCAAAAAAATTTACATTTAAAAAAACTTCAACAGAATCACAGAAAAAGAAATAACAAACAGTTTTTAATGCTAAAGTAAGCCTTAAGATATTTTAAATAGTAGAAAAAAATAATGTTTCCATTTTAAAAATTTTGCCTTATTATAGTTCATAGTTTTTTTCAAATTGGACTTTGTGAGCTACAGTGATGAAGATCATTCGATAGCCCTTGAAGAGCTGATTCCATATTTATATATGGGTCTCTTAATCAATATTTTTATTTTCGGGCACTTTTTGCTCGTTGAAAATTTTTGACTATCAAAATTAGGCCAAATTCGGAATTTTCAAATGGCTGTAACTTTTCGCCCATGCGTTAAAAGTGCCAAGTGTAAGAGTAGTTTTTCCTTATCACTCTACCAGCTATCTAATGACACCACATTCGTTTAAAATATTATATAATTCTATATAAAATAAATAATCAAACATGTAAGTGAATTTATAATTAATTCAAGAAAATTTAAAATTTGCAAATATTATATTAATTTTTGAAAAATTGACCCATTTTAAAATATTTTTAAATCGTGTAATAAATATCAATTTTAATATAATATTACTCTACATTATCAATTTAGTATATTTTAATATAAATTAAATTACCAAACATAATTGTGAATTTATAATTAATTGTAGAAAATTTAAAATATTCTGAATATTTTATTAATTTTTGAAAAATTGACCCAAATTAAAATAATTTTATAATGTGTAATAGATTTCAATTTTTATATAATATTACTCAACACTATCAATATAGTATATTTTAATGTAAAATAAATAGCCAAACATAATAGTAAACTTATAATTAATTATAGAAAATTTAAAATTTCCAAATATTATATTTATTTTTGAATAATTGACCCATTTTAAAATATTTTTAATAATATAATATTCAGAAACTTTTAAATCTCAATTATTATATATTATTAATCTCCACTATTAATAAAGTTTATTTCAATGTAAAATAAATAACCATAAAATTTAATTTATAATTAATTCTAGAAAATTTAATATTTTCAAATATTATATTAATTTTTGAAAAATTGACCCATTTTAAAATATTTTTATATCGTGTAATAAATTTCAATTTTTATATAATATTAATCTACACAATCAATATAGTATATTTTAATGTAAAATAAATAACCAAACATAATATTTAATTTATATTTAATTCTAGAAAATTTAAAATTTTTAAATATTATATTAATTTTTGAAAAATTGACCCATTTTAAAATATTTTTATATTGTGTAATAGATCTCAATTTTTATATAATATTACTCTACACAATCAATATAGTATATTTTAATGTAAAATAAATAATCAAACATAATACTAAATTTATAATTAATTGTAGAAAATTTAAAATATTCTGAATATTATATTAATTTTTGAAAAATTGACCCATTTTAAAATATTTTTATATTGTGTAATAGATCTCAATTTTTATATAATATTACTCTACACTATCAATATAGTATATTTTAATGTAAAATAAATAACCAAACATAATATTTAATTTATAATTAATTCTAGAAAATTTAATATTTTCAAATATTATATTAATTTTTGAAAAATTGACCCATTTTAAAATATTTTTATATCGTTTAATAAATTTCAATTTTTATATAATATTAATCTACACAATCAATATAGTATATTTTAATGTAAAATAAATAACCAAACATAATATTTAATTTATAATTAATTCTAGAAAATTTAAAATTTTCAAATATTATATTAATTTTTGAAAAATTGACCCAATTTAAAATATTTTTATATTGTCTAATAGATCTCAATTTTTATATAATATTACTCTACACAATCAATATAGTATATTTTAATGTAAAATAAATAACCAAACATAATATTTAATTTATAATTAATTCTAGAAAATTTAAAATTTTCAAATATTATATTAATTTTTGAAAAATTGACCCATTTTAAAATATTTTTATATCGTTTAATAAATTTCAATTTTTATATAATATTACTCTACACTATCAATATAGTATATTTTAATGTAAAATAAATAACCAAACATAATATTTAATTTATAATTAATTCTAGAAAATTTAAAATATTCTGAATATTATATTAATTTTTGAAAAATTGACCCATTTTAAAATATTTTTATATTGTGTAATAGATCTCAATTTTTATATAATATTACTCTACACTATCAATATAGTATATTTTAATGTAAAATAAATAACCAAACATAATATTTAATTTATAATTAATTCTAGAAAATTTAAAATATTCTGAATATTATATAAATTTTTGAAAAATTGACCCATTTTAAAATATTTTTATATTGTGTAATAGATCTCAATTTTTATATAATATTACTCTACCCTATCAATATAGTATATTTTAATGTAAAATAAATAACCAAACATAATATTTAATTTATAATTAATTCTAGAAAATTTAATATTACCAAATATTATATTAATTTTTGAAAAATTGACCCATTTTATAATATTTTTATATCGTGTAATAGATCTCAATTTTTATATAATATTAATCTACACAATCAATATAGTATATTTTAATGTAAAATAAATAATCAAACATAATACTAAATTTATAATTAATTCTAGAAAATTTAAAATATTCTGAATATTATATTAATTTTTGAAAAATTGACCCATTTTAAAATATTTTTATATTGTGTAATAGATCTCAATTTTTATATAATATTACTCTACACAATCAATATAGTATATTTTAATGTAAAATAAATAATCAAACATAATACTAAATTTATAATTAATTCTAGAAAATTTAAAATATTCTGAATATTATATTAATTTTTGAAAAATTGACCCATTTTAAAATATTTTTATATTGTGTAATAGATCTCAATTTTTATACAATATTACTCTACACAATCAATATAGTATATTTTAATGTAAAATAAATAATCAAACATAATAGTGAATTTATAATTAATTGTAGAAAATTTAAAATATTCTGAATATTATATTAATTTTTGAAAAATTGACCCATTTTAAAATATTTTTATATTGTGTAATTGATCTCAATTTTTATATAATATTACTCAATTTTTTGATTTTGGGTTCGTTGAAAATTTGGTGAAATTAATCAAATATTTTACTATTATAAAAAATTCATATGAGCCAAATTTTTTAGCATTAAGTCATTTTTAAAAATGGCAAAAGGTTGGTGCGGCCAGGATCATTGCTCAATCTTCGATCCTAATCGAAAGAGAGCGGGTCCGGCCAAGCAAGCCAACTATGCGCGTACCGCAATACGCGGATCCGTTGTGTCATGCGGAATCTTAGTTGTGCACCATCACAATACTTTCTCATCCGGCTGACTCAGTTAGCTGTGGGACGTACCGAACCTCCGAAGAGGCCACTGGGAATGGTGCCCAGAGGGTCCAGTGAACCACAAACACTGGTATTGACTTAACTCTAGCTTGGCCGAGTCAAACCGGAATCGAAATCATGTGATAGTGACACAACCACGAGTGATTGATATCATTGGGGAACTGATTAATATTTTCGCTTATATAACCCGAAATTCATTGGCGAAAAATTGGCGATGGGTTTCGTCCGATGGCCAGACAACGAGAGTACACGATATTATTTTGCATATATCCATTTTAAAATATTTTTATATTGTGTAATAGATCTCAATTTTTATATAATATTACTCTACACAATCAATATAGTATATTTTAATGTAAAATAAATAACCAAACATAATATTTAATTTATAATTAATTTTAGAAAATTTAAAATATTCTGAATATTATATTAATTTTTGAAAAATTGACCCATTTTAAAATATTTTTATATTGTCTAATAGATCTCAATTTTTATATAATATTACTCTACACAATCAATATAGTATATTTTAATGTAAAATAAATAACCAAACATAATATTTAATTTATAATTAATTTTAGAAAATTTAAAATATTCTGAATATTATATTAATTTTTGAAAAATTGACCCATTTTAAAATATTTTTATATCGTTTAATAAATTTCAATTTTTATATAATATTACTCTACACTATCAATATAGTATATTTTAATGTAAAATAAATAACCAAACATAATATTTAATTTATAATTAATTCTAGAAAATTTAAAATATTCTGAATATTATATTAATTTTTGAAAAATTGACCCATTTTAAAATATTTTTATATTGTGTAATAGATCTCAATTTTTATATAATATTACTCTACACTATCAATATAGTATATTTTAATGTAAAATAAATAACCAAACATAATATTTAATTTATAATTAATTCTAGAAAATTTAATATTTTCAAATATTATATTAATTTTTGAAAAATTGACCCAATTTAAAATATTTTTATATTGTGTAATAGATCTCAATTTTTATATAATATCACTCTACACAATCAATATAGTATATTTTAATGTAAAATAAATAATCATACATAATACTAAATTTATAATTAATTGTAGAAAATTTAAAATATTCTGAATATTATATTAATTTTTGAAAAATTGACCCAATTTAAAATATTTTTATATTGTGTAATAGATCTCAATTTTTATATAATATTACTCTACACAATCAATATAGTATATTTTAATGTAAAATAAATAACCAAACATAATATTTAATTTATAATTAATTCTAGAAAATTTAATATTTTCAAATATTATATTAATTTTTGAAAAATTGACCCATTTTAAAATATTTTTATATCGTTTAATAAATTTCAATTTTTATATAATATTAATCTACACAATCAATATAGTATATTTTAATGTAAAATAAATAACCAAACATAATATTTAATTTATAATTAATTCTAGAAAATTTAAAATTTTCAAATATTATATTAATTTTTGAAAAATTGACCCAATTTAAAATATTTTTATATTGTGTAATAGATCTCAATTTTTATATAATATTACTCTACACAATCAATATAGTATATTTTAATGTAAAATAAATAATCAAACATAATATTAAATTTATAATTAATTGTAGAAAATTTAAAATATTCTGAATATTATATTAATTTTTGAAAAATTGATCCAATTTAAAATATTTTTATATTGTGTAATAGATCTCAATTTTTATATAATATTACTCTACACAATCAATATAGTATATTTTAATGTAAAATAAATAACCAAACATAATATTTAATTTATAATTAATTCTAGAAAATTTAAAATATTCTGAATATTATATTAATTTTTGAAAAATTGACCCATTTTAAAATATTTTTAATAATATAATATTCAGAAACTTTTAAATCTCAATTATTATATATTATTAATCTACACTATTAATAAAGTTTATTTCAATGTAAAATAAATAACCAAATATAATAATGAATTTATAATTAATTCTAGAAAATTTAAAATTTTCAAATATTATATTAATTTTTGAAAAATTGACCCAATTTAAAATAATTTTATATTGTGTAATAGATCTCAATTTTTATATAATATTACTCTACACAATCAATATAGTATATTTTAATGTAAAATAAATAACCAAACATAATATTTAATTTATAATTAATTTTAGAAAATTTAAAATATTCTGAATATTATATTAATTTTTGAAAAATTGACCCATTTTAAAATATTTTTATATCGTTTAATAAATTTCAATTTTTATATAATATTAATCTACACAATCAATATAGTATATTTTAATGTAAAATAAATAATCAAACATAATACTAAATTTATAATTAATTGTAGAAAATTTAAAATATTCTGAATATTATATTAATTTTTGAAAAATTGACCCATTTTAAAATATTTTTATATCGTTTAATAAATTTCAATTTTTATATAATATTAATCTACACAATCAATATAGTATATTTTAATGTAAAATAAATAACCAAACATAATATTTAATTTATAATTAATTCTAGAAAATTTAAAATATTCTGAATATTATATTAATTTTTGAAAAATTGACCCATTTTAAAATATTTTTAATAATATAATATTCAGAAACTTTTAAATCTCAATTATTATATATTATTAATCTACACTATTAATAAAGTTTATTTCAATGTAAAATAAATAATCAAATATAATAATGAATTTATAATTAATTTTAGAAAATTTAATATTTTCAAATATTATATTAATTTTTGAAAAATTTACCCATTTTAAAATATTTTTATATCGTGTAATAAATTTCAATTTTTATATAATATTAATCTACACAATCAATATAGTATATTTTAATGTAAAATAAATAATCAAACATAATACTAAATTTATAATTAATTCTAGAAAATTTAAAATATTCTGAATATTATATTAATTTTTGAAAAATTGACCCATTTTAAAATATTTTTATATCGTTTAATAAATTTCAATTTTTATATAATATTAATCTACACAATCAATATAGTATATTTTAATGTAAAATAAATAATCAAACATAATACTAAATTTATAATTAATTCTAGAAAATTTAAAATATTCTGAATATTATATTAATTTTTGAAAAATTGACCCATTTTAAAATATTTTTATATCGTGTTATAGATCTCAATTTTTATATAATATTACTCTACACAATCAATATAGTATATTTTAATGTAAAATAAATAACCAAACATAATATTTAATTTATAATTAATTCTAGAAAATTTAATATTTTCAAATATTATATTAATTTTTGAAAAATTGACCCATTTTAAAATATTTTTATATCGTGTAATAAATTTCAATTTTTATATAATATTAATCTACACAATCAATATAGTATATTTTAATGTAAAATAAATAATCAAACATAATACTAAATTTATAATTAATTGTAGAAAATTTAAAATATTCTGAATATTATATTAATTTTTGAAAAATTGACCCATTTTAAAATATTTTTATATCGTTTAATAAATTTCAATTTTTATATAATATTAATCTACACAATCTATATAGTATATTTTAATGTAAAATAAATAATCAAACATAATACTAAATTTATAATTAATTCTAGAAAATTTAAAATATTCTGAATATTATATTAATTTTTGAAAAATTGACCCATTTTAAAATATTTTTATATTGTGTATTAGATCTCAATTTTTATATAATATTACTCTACACTATCAATATAGTATATTTTAATCTAAATTAAATTACCAAACATAATAGTAAACTTATATTTAATTATAGAAAATTTAAAATTTCCAAATATTATATTAATTTTTGAAAAATTGACCCATTTTAAAATATTTTTAAATTGTGTAAAAGATTTAAATTATTATATATTTTTACTCTACACTATCAATATAGTATATTTTAATCTAACTTAAATTACCAGACATAACAGTGTATTTATAATTAATTGTAGAAAATTTAAAATATTCTGAATATTATATTAATTTTTGAAAAATTGACACATTTCAAAATATTTTTAAATCGTTTAATAGATCTCAATTATTTTATATTTTTAATCTACACTATTGATAAAGTTTATTTTATTCTATCAATACACAATTTATTCTATCAATATTTTATAATGTAAATTAAATTATCAAACATAATAATATATTTATTATTAATTATATAAAATTAAAAATTTCCATATATTATACCAATTTTTGAAAATTGATATAATATATAATATTTTGGCTATTTTTGGAAATCGAAAATTGGTATGGACAATCGCCGGAAATTGTAAAATGGAATTCGAAAATCGGAATTCCTCACATTCTTGGTTTGAATATTTAAAATAAAAATTTTAAATCGACTTCCTTTTATCTAAATCAGCTCTTATAAATATTTTTAGATATCTTGTCATATACATTAAAATTATTAATAATTAAAATTAGTTGTACATTGAAAATGTTGCTGAAATAAATTTGTAATTTCGAATATCAAAACTTAGAAAAAATTCAGAATTTAAAAAATTGGAAATCAGCATAAAAAATCACCTACCTGAAGTTTAAAATTTGAAAATACATATTATTATTATTATTAATATTTTAATTGAAAATGAGGCATTTGCTTGGTTGCAAAAGTTTTTTAATTTGTAAGTCGGAATTTATTTTAAAATTAAGCGTATTTTTATTTTTAAATAAATTAATAGATTTATTCATTAAAAATATCACCAATATAGACAATATTTTAATATTATATACAACAATCCCTATTATAAAAGACTATAATAATTTTAAAAATAAGATATAAAAAAGAAGATAAATATTGCCACAGAATTATATATAATTCACAATAATTAGCAATTTAAATTCTGATTTTAAAAATTAATAATGATAACGATAAATAATATCATTTCTGGTTTAAATTTATATTTAACAAAAATTTTATTTTTTAATTCTTTTTTTACAAAAAAAAAAGTATATGATTAGATTTAGTGCTCAAAAGCAAAACAAGTGATGTCGTTCACTTTAACTTCGCAGAACATTCTTGTGTTTACTAAATAAGAAAAATCAGCCCCGCTGCAAATTACATCAAAAGAAGCACTGAATTGTTTGCGTGCCGCGCTTGAAATTGATCGTTTTGAATTTGACGTACTTTCGGCGATGTTCTAGAAGAAAAAATCAATAAGAACTTATTAAAAAATATTATTTTTATGAAATTTTTATGTTTAAAATAAATTTTTAATTATGAAGATTTTTGTTAATTTTATTTTTAAAATGATTTTATATACATTCTCCATAATTTTCTTCAGTTCCTCGTTGTTGCATTTAGAATCGGCGAGCGTCGCTATTTTTGCACCGAGAACTCTGTTACGATAGCCGCCTTGTTGAGTCTGGGATTGGGCGTGAGCAGTGTTTTGTTCATCACTGTAGCTAGGAGATTCGGCGACTGCCGAAGCAGCAGGAGCTGATGTAGTTGAAGCCGACGCCTCTGGCACCGACTCTGCATTATAGCTGGCAGATGATACAACAGACGCGGCAGGAACCACAGGGGCCGATGCTGGTTCGTTGTATGATTGGGCCGGAGCTGATGCCGATAATGTAGCTGGAGCTAGTGCCGGAGCAGGGGGTGGGGCTTGTTCTTGATAAGACGGAGCTGGTACGGGAAGAGGAGCTGGAGCTGCCGCGTGTTCTTGATAGGATTGTGCTGGAGCTGGAGCTGAAACTGGGACTGGAGCGGGAGGTGGGGCCTGTTCGTGATAAGACGGAGCTGGTACGGGGGGAGGAGCTGCCGCTTGTTCTTGATAAGACTGTGCAGGAGCTGGAGCTTGGGCTGAAACTGGGACTGGAGCAGGGGCTGGGGTCTGTTCTTGATAAGACGAAGCTGGTACGGGAGGAGGAGCTGGTACCGCCACTTGTTCTTGGTAGGACTGTGCTGGAGCTGGAGCTTGAGCTGGAACCTGGACTGGAGCAGGATGATCTTGATAGTCATGACCTCCCTCTTGATAATCTGAGGATGGAGCTAAAGGTTGAGGGGGTGCCGATTGTGGTGCGGCTGAAGGAAGTGGAGGTGGTGCAGCGCCATAAGAAGGTACTGAAGCCGATTGTAAAGATGAGCCAAAAGATGGCACCACAGCCTGAGGAATGGGCTGAGCTTGGGAAGCGAAGTAACTGGGTTGTTGATGTTGTTGAATGACTAAATAAAGTTTTACTTTAAAATTTGAGTATATTAACATTTTAATAAGTTTTAAAAATTACCATATGATTGTTGCGGTAATTGTCCGTAATTCTGTGATACTGATCCGATATAATGTTGTGGAATAGAAGGTTGTAAAACGTATCCACCTGTATTTCCGGATATCGGAGATGCGGATCCGCCTCCACAGATAGGCTGTTGGTGAGAAGGTGGTACGCCACCGACGCAATTGCACGATGATGGCGGAGGTGGTCCGCACGATTGCTCACATGGTTGCGGAGGTGGACAAGGCGGTGGTGGAGGTGGTGGTAGCGGACATGGTGGGGGTGCAGAGCAGACTGGAGCTGGGGGGCAAGCTGGTGGAGGTGGCGGTGGGCAGCTGTAAAAATATTTGTAATAAGTCATTTATAATACAAATGTAAAATGCTATTGTTTTTGTTGCTTAAACATAAACTTAGAGCATTGTATGGTTGATTAACTAATTTTTTGATTATTAAGTTTAAATTATATAATATTTAATAAAATAAGATTTCATAAAATTCAACCATCCTCCGCCGCCGCCACCGCAACCTCCGCCGCCGCCACCGCAACCTCCGCCGCCGCCACCGCAACCTCCGCCGCCGCCACCGCAACCTCCGCCGCTTCCACCTGGAAAGAGAAACGCGTTTGATGTGCCGATAAGTATGCCAACGCTTACGAATGCGCTGACCAATTTCATTGTATTAAGTACCTTAAACGCTTTTAAATTTTATATGCATATATATAATTTAAAAATTAAATAAATTTGTAAATAATCTATTGAAACCTGGAGCAAAAAGTTAAAACTAACTAAAATTTTAGGAATTGAAATTTCGTTTAAGCAAAATTGTTACGTCAAAAATGAAGTTGGGCAATTGTAAAAGTGTCACTTTTAACGTAACAAACGAAAGAATAAAATTGGTCCGATGAGTTAGATTTCATCTTTTTTTCTCGGAAATTTTCTATTGAATAATATTAAGAAGGAGGAGCATCAGATGAACAAACTAAAAAAATTGCGAGGGTAAAAAATAGAAAGGAATGTGAGATAATATAATATAGAAAGATAAAAAATATAATATTAATACTTATATAAAAATAAAAAAATAATTTAAAAAAGAAACAGAAAGATGATTATAAAAAAATTGAAAATTTTTTGAATAATTTAACGTCAAATATTAATATTTTTAAAGTTGAAGAACTCATTGATAATGATGAAGAGTTTAAAAAAAGATTGATGGAATTGTTAAAGATTTTTTAACTTTTCTATTACCCACTAATAAAAATATCTTTATTTTTTCTTTTATTCTTTTTTTTAATTTTATTTTTAACTTTTATATATGTTAGTTACATGAAAACAAAAAGATACCTATTTGGCCGGAAAAATACGTATATGGCACTGAATGTTATAATGTTATTTTCCCGTAACATATATATATATATATATATATATATATATATATATATATATATATATATATATAAAATATATATATATATATATATATATATATATATATATATATATATATATATATATATATATATATATATATATATATATATATATATATATATATATATATATATATATATATATATATATATATATATATATATATATATATATATATATATATATATGAGTTATCAAATTTTTTAATATAAAATTATTTTCTTATACATTTTTTTAATATTAAAGTTGCTTAAAAATTTGAAATCAAATAATCAAAAATATTAGGTATTTAAAATAGAAAAAAAGGTTAAATTTTTATTTTTTATCCTTTTTTCATAAATTAGCTTTACGAAAATTTTAAGAGAATCTTTATTAATTTTTTGGAAGAAATAAAAAAATAAAAATTTTTAAACCAAATTTTCAGATTAAGACAATAAAAATATTATTTAACATTTTTGAAAAGCTGTAAAAAGAATATTTTGTACAAGTTCATAGAAAACTAGAAAATAATATTATAATTAAACATGGAGGATTAAAAAATTTATTATAATTAAACAGAGAAATAAATAAGCATGATTGATAAATTAATGCGCAGAATTAAAGAAAATAGCTTAAGAAAAAATATGTTAACTAAAAGTCGGAGACGCCTT
Organism: Bradynema listronoti; assembly: GCA_024678965.1. Taxonomy (NCBI): domain Eukaryota; kingdom Metazoa; phylum Nematoda; class Chromadorea; order Rhabditida; family Allantonematidae; genus Bradynema; species Bradynema listronoti. The sequence continues at coordinate 3,728,573 of JANLNO010000003.1, forward strand.
TGTTTGATTTTGCAATTATTTTATGACTCATTTGTTGATTTTACAGCCGATCATTTCTTTTTTCTTCTTTTTATATTCAGAATAAGATTAACAACAAAGAATGAAATACATTAAAAATTTTGTCCCTGAAAAGGAGTGATTTTCATTTTTTTTTAAATTTTCTTTTCTTTTCTTTCTGCATTCTTTTTTCATATTTTTTATATAAAAATCTCTTTTTATAATCTTTTTTACTCGTTTTTTCTAAATAGCTTCAAATAAATGGCCTTATTAGATAATTAATCAACAAGTTTACTATATGCGGCGAACTGCTAATATCCTATTTTGATACCAATATTCTCAAAAAAAAATTAAAGGAAAAGTTAGATTACAAATTGGCCGATCATTGAAATGGATTGTTACTATTCCTTTTACATATTTCTCATTTGTGGAAGGACTAAATTTTTGATTTTTAATTAATCTAAAAATGTGTCGCTTTCATTAACGTACCAATAAAATCAAATTGAGAAGAAAATTTGAGTGAAAAATTTGCTTATCAATAAATTAAAAATTAAATGAAATAGAAATATTAGGAAAAATAATAAATCCATAAAATTGTTCCCGAATTTGCCATTCTAACAAAAATTTTACCAGTAAAAGTTGACAAATTTTTATTTATTGGATTTAGCTTTATTGAAAATTTTTAAAAGGTGAATTGTAAATTATACAAGATATAGAAAAAAAAGTTTTATATTAGAAAAGTTACATAAAAGTTTTTTGTATACGGTAAAGGTTTTATTATAAATGAAATTTTGAAAAATCTTCAAAAATTTTTTTTCATTAATTTACGTATTCTCATATCTAGTTTGATTAAAAAAACGTGTTTTTATTTTTATTTTTATATTAGATAAGATCTTTAACATGACTTAATTTTATTCAATTATCATACGAAAAATTTCAAGCTAAAAAAATCGATTAAATGTTATATCAAATTTAAAAAATTATTAAGTAGAAAAAAGTTTAAAAATATACAAAAAAATAAAATTTGTTTATTAGGTTGTTATAAAATTAATATGTTATTTGCTTTATACTTGATAAACATTATAAAATTTTATAACAAGTATCAGGGCATAAATGGATAAAAAAGGAAAATAAATTATCAAAATGAGATCACTCAATTGCCAGGCGTTGGCAGAAGCTCATTATAACAATTAAAATTATTTTGATGACAAAAGTTGTTTTGTTTAAAAGTTGTAAACGAAATAAATTTATCACAAGAACTTTTTCGTTGATCCAATAATTTATTAGGAAAGAAATTTAAAAGATTGTAACAAAAGTAAAATTTTATAAATCGATTTTGTGTTTTTTTTTTGAATTCGCTAAGCAGCGTTTTAAAAGTGACGCGTCTATTTCTGTTAGAACAAATCACTAGAAACTTTTATAAGTTTTTAGATGCGGAAGTACATAAATTCCTATAAAATTTATTTTTGATGATTGTGAACTCTTTGATTTTATAAAAAAGTGTCTTTGTAGATTCATAGTATTAGGCTTTTTTTAATAGTAAAAAATATAGCTTTTTTATTTTAATTTTTAAAATAAAAATTTAGATACTTTTAAATAAAATTATTAAATAAATTCATTTTTAAATAATTTTAATTTTTAATAAATCAATTTCTCATTTTCTTAATTTAAAATGACTAATCAAAAGCCTTTCTTCATTTCTTGCCTAATAAAATTATCTGAATTTGGCAATTTTATTTTTTTTCTTTTTGGTTTATGTTTTGGACATTTTTGTTTAAATGAAATTTTTTTATTTATTATTATTAATTTATAGATTTTTATACCTAATTTTTACACATATGAATTTGAGGAAAAATATAATAATATTTAATTTTTGGATATCTTTAAACATAAAAATTGTTATGACGGAGTCGTAAAAAGAAATACTACGCATTAAGGATGTTGCGGAATTCTGATTTACGATTTCCGGCCATGTTTCCCTATCATTCCCTTTTCCAAATGATCGAAATCTCGGAAATTTTGAAACTATAGTGAATATGATCTATTTTTTAAAGTTAAAGCTATTTTTAAAATTTTTGTAAAAGTAACTTAAAAAATTGACCGCTGTAAAAAATAATAGAAAAATTAAAAATATCCAAATTTTGGCTCTTTTAAGAATTACTAAAATTGAAAAACGTGTCCGATTGTTTCAGCCATGTTTCAGCCATGCAAATTCTTCGTTTGAAAATTTTTTAAAAATAATTTTTATTATGTTTCGATTTCCGATTTCTAGCGATTTTTTCGTACCGATTTCCGAAATCTAAATTTATTTCCGCGACATTCCTGCTGCATACATGTATGTGATTAAGTCAGAGCATCGCTCCGGTTAAACGTTGGTCACAGGTTTAAGTTCTTCTTTATTTATCTGATTTATAAAAATGAAAAAAAAAATTTGATAAAAAAATCTTCCCCAATGTAGTCTTTAAGAATTTAGAATAATCTATAAATATCAAATTCTGGAAAAACAATATTATGTATTAGTACTAGTTCTATTAAATTTTCAAGATTTAATAAAAAATGAACTGAAAAAATAAAAGATCTTATCGAATTTGTATTGTATTTCATTAAAGTGGAAAATTATTTGTTGTCTTAAAATTGGAAATTTTGAATTTTTGATATATACATATAGCTTCTAAATACATAATTAAAACTTTTACATTTAAGAAAAAGCGTGCCTTTCAATTTGAGTTTTTTGAACCTAATTTTAGATAAAATAAGAAATAATTATTAGACAACTTTTTTCAGTCTTCCAGACCCAAAATTAGCAAAAAAATTTGGTTAAAAATTTAAATAATTCCGTGAATAGTATAATGCTGCTCAAAAAATTTTTTTAATCAGGCCCTTTTTTTAATTTTTATATATTCAAAATTCAAAATGAAAAAACTAAACTTCTCAATCAAATTTATTTAATAATTTTAAAATAAATGATTATTTTCACCATTTTTTATAAAAATTTCGATTTTTGACACCATATTAAATAAAAATTTTTGTTCCTCACTTTTTCTCTTTTTACTCTGCATTTTTAAGTGTTTTTAGGTTCTGGAAAAAAAATAAATCCATTTATTGAAAGAGCTTATTTATTTCTAAAAAAAAGAATTTTTTAGAAACCTCTTTTGTTCTTTTTATCGATTTTAACACAAAGCTCTCAATCAAAGTTTAATTTTGAAAAAAAAATTAGGAAAATTAAATAAAAAGATAAATAAAAGAATAAGAAAAAAAGAGAATAAAAGTAATAAGAAAAAGCTTTGAAAAAAAGAAGTGAGATAGAAAATTTTTTAATATTTTTTTTTAAACTTCTATTTTTTAGTACATTAAGTTGAGATGAAAAAATTTTTTGAAAATAAATAGATACATATTTGCTGCAAAATCGTTTATTTATTTATTTTTATTATGTGCATATAAGAATATGTTTTAATTCTTATTATTAGCTCTAAGAATATTTTTCTTAATTTTATATTTATTAATCAGAATGCACTATTATATTTAAATTTTAGTCTACCAAATATATATTTTTATATTTGTAGAATGAAAAATAAAAAATAAAACACTAGATTTTTGTATTTGTTTTATAAATTTTTTACCATAAACAAATACTTGCAATCTACAATATTTGCACATGTTAAAAGTATATTATAAATAATAAGATGCAAAAAAATGAAATGATTTTAAACATTATCTTAAGCAAAAATCCCGCATTCATTTTGTATTAATTAACGCAACAATACAAAAACTTTTTTTTATCCCTCTTCCGATCAATACAATATTAATCTCGTCTTTCTTGTGCTATGGCTTAAGATTTTTCGCGCTTAAGTGGCTTACCCTAATCTTACGCCCAAGCTTGAGCAGAGAGAAGATAATATTCTTCGCAAAATAATATAATACAATTGTCTCATTGACTTTACAAATATTTATTACAAGTCCAAAACATTTGATTAAAAATGTTAAATTTGAGAACAAAGAATTTTAAGGAATGAGTTCTCAAACTTTAACTAATCATTTTTTGAAATTTATATTTATCAACAAAAGTATTTTTTTTATTATTTTTTGATGTAATTTGTGAGCTATTTGTCCGTTTTACTGGGTGCATAGAAAGTTCTCGACCTTTATTTAAGCATTAATATTTTGTGAAATGTTTTTTAATAATGTTTTTATATTAATGGATCCCCAATTTAATTCTCTTTCCATTGTTATATAACTTGTTTGAAAAAGTTTTGATAATTATCTAGTTAACATAAAAAATTAATGTTAAAAATTTTTTATATTAAAAAAATCGGCGTCAAATCGATGTGCTAAAAGAATGATGGTAGATAGATGGATAATTGGTGCATGCCCATTAAGTGCTATTCGTATATGTAAAGGAAAATGTGAAAAAACGAAAACATGGGCATGTTTTTGAGGTTTTAACAAAGCCGCCCTAGAAGTTTGGTTGTAATTGAAGAAAGAAATATGGAAAAATTTTCTAGAAATAAAACAATTTATATAATTTTTAATACTGAAATCTGATGGCATTAATCCATTAAAAATTTGCCATTAAAAATTTTCCGTAAGTGTTAAATTTCGAAATTTATCATTTATTTATAATCCTATTAAAAAGGAAATAAAAAAAAAATTCATTTAAAAGCAAGATGAAATATTATGTATAATTTTACATAATTTTTTTTTAATTTTAAAGCTTAATTTTTATGAAAAACTTATTCAGACTATTTTTTTATATTTGAAACCTTTAAATGTTTTTTCCCTTATTTTCATTGTAAAAATGAGTTTTTATCGCAACCAGTTTAAAAATCTTTCTTATTATTTTTGCTATTATTATTATATTATTATTTAGGACCAGAATAAAAATGAAGAGCCTTGTCTTTGATTATAATAAAGCTAATCGCTGTTTCAAATACTCCAACAGACAAGCCCTATTCTTTTCCTCTACAGCGCTCCTTTTATTGATCTTTGGCGGTACAGTTACTACTTGCTTGCCTTCAATTGGTGGTAACTCCAACAGCGCATCAACTGGCGGTGAGCGTGTTGCCAGCGCGTCGGTCATCGGCACGCACTCTGCTGCCGTATCCTCTGCGGATGGAAAATTGAGCGCGGTGTCTGCTATTGCTGGACACGACGACATAAGCGGAACTGGTAAAAATTTGGACAGAGCTGGAGATTACAACTCACCACATCAGCAGTTTATTCGACCAATTGGCGGTGCAAAAATTGGAACCACCAATGGTAATGAAAACTTAATAATTAAAAATTCGATATTCGATTGTTTGTCTATTTTATCTCTATTAGAAATGTATATATATATAGTATATATATATATCATATATATATATATATTATATATATATATATATATATATATATATATATATATATATATATATATATATATATATATATATATAATATATATATATATATATATATATATATATATATATATATATATATATATATATATATATATATATATATATATATATATATATATATATATATATATATATATATATATATATATATATATATTTTCTCTAAGGTTGAATTTTGTCAAAGAAAAGATTTATCAAAAAAACTATAGTCAAATTGTTTTATTTTTTCAGGCTTCTTCAAAGCATCTCAACTCTTCCGTGCAGCTATCAACGAGTCAGTTTGGCCATGTGACGATTTTTATGAGTTTGCCTGTGGCAGATGGATTGCCACAAATAAAATCCCGGATGATTTGACTTCGTATGGACATTTCTCTGAACTTCGTGAAAAAGTCAACATGGAAATGCGAGGTGAATTGAGTCTTTTTTTAATTTACATCTATTTTTAAACTTAATCAATGTACTTAATTAACTGCTATTAAACAATCAGACAATACAGAAATATTATTTTTAGATCTCTTTGAAGAAAAGGAACCCTCTACATCATTGGCCATTAATACACTCAAACAAATTTATACCGGTTGTATGAATGTGCGAAGTCTCAACACAAAACGGAGCTATGCTCTTCAATCAAAGCTCGTCGAGTTTGGCCATTGGCCAATCATTCACGGAATAAAGTAAGCTTTTAAAATAATTCAAAAATAAAAAAAATAATTTAAGTAAATATTATTTACTTATTCTTAATGCAACAAGCTCACAGATATATATAACTAGAAACATCACTTCTGAAATAAATAATGGACTTTGGTCTTCGGATGCTTTTAATCTGACTGCACTTTTGGCGTCAGTGAGTGCAAGTCGAGATACGGATACTTTCATTGACGTGTATATTGCATTGGACCAAAAGAATGTGTCTCGTCGTTTGTTGCATTTTGATCAGGGGGGACTCGGCTTGGGCTCTTCAGCGAGAGATTACTATTTGAACTTTAGCCGATACGCCAAACAAATGAATGCTTACGAGGCGTAGGTCTTGTTTTTTATTAGTTTGAGTTAGCCTTTAAAAATGCAGGTTTTAATAGTATTGTCTCATTTTACGGCCTTATTTATTGCAGCTATATGCACTCAAAGGTGGCGCTTCTTGCTGAAGATGCGAATATGACTCGTTCTGCTGAACATATTGCTATCGATATCCAGCGCATTTTAGATTTTGAACGAGAATTCGCTACTATTCTTGTGCCGGAGGACGAGCGCCGAAACTATTCGAAAATGTACAATATTTATCGGCTTTCGGATATGTCTAAGCTCTTCGGTGATGTAAGTCTAATTTTATTAACGAATGAATAAATTAAATAAATGTAACATTTTTTGCAAATTTTATTTTATCGTAATTTGGATCAGAAAAACAAAATATATTTTTAAAAATAAAGATGTTATTATTCTTCCACCTCCTTTTTTATTTTGATTGCTAAGGGAAAATTTTGGCTAAAATATCTTGCTAGCGCCAGTAGTTTAGTGGTAGAATACTCGCTTCCCAAGCGAGCGGTCCGGGTTCGATTCCCGGTTGGCGCACTTTTTTAAATAATTTTTTAAAATAATATTATAAAAATGAAAATACATATTTACTTGTATTTTTTGTTATAATAACTTTACAAATGAAATCTTTTAGTTAGAAGTTGCTTTTATAAATTAAGTATATTATCATTATAAAATTTTTGATTGATTGGTACGTTTACTTTCGTTCGCTGATGCCTGAAGATATGCATGAGTATTTGGATTCGGATCCAGAAATTATTATCAACGAGCCTCAATTTTTTGACAGGCTTACGAATCTTTTACATCGCTCCGATAAGCGCACAATTGTGGACTATGTACTGTGGCGTTATGCGTCCGCATGGTCATTTCAACTCGACGAGCGCTATGATGATATTCAACAAGTAAGAAAACAATGTATAAAATATTGTATTAGATTATGCATTTTCATTAACAAATGAACAAAAAAGCACAGGACAACCAGAAAAAACGGAAATGACGTTTTACTCTTTTTTTAATGTAATTTTTGACATTTTTGGATTAAATTAAAGCTTTAACATTTCTATACAAAATCATTATTTAAGTTTACTAAAAGCTTTTAAGCACACCAAAAAAAAGAAATATTTAAGAGTGCACTCAATTTGAGACAAAAAAAGCAAACATAGGTTTTGTAGGAAAAACGAGCTTTTAGATTTAATTTAAGCCACAAATTGTCAAAAAAATATCAAAAACTTCTTAAATAATATTAAAAGAGTTTCCGTTTTTCAGGTCATCTTGTATTTTCTTAAAATAGAGTAATATAATACTAATAAAAATGGTCTTTATTTTAAGGACTTTCTCAAAGCCTTTATTGGCAAACAGAGTAAATCACCACGTTGGAAGGATTGCAATTCGGCGGCCTCGTCACGAATGAGTTACGCTAGTGGAGCTATGTACGTCAGACGTCACTTCCAAAAACAAGACCGAGCTGCGGCACTTGAATTGATTGAGGATCTTCGTGAAGCTTTTACAAAAATGCTTCACGAAAACGAATGGATGGAAGCAAATACAAGGGAGGTGGCGCTTGAAAAGGTTGTAAAATAGTTTTTTTATTTTTTGAGTCTTAAAAATTTTATTTTTAGGCAAAGGAAATGATCAGCCTTATCGGATTTCCCGATTTTATCTACAATGATACGGCGCTTGATGATTATTATAGAAATGTACCTAATTTGCTTAACGCATAAAAGAGTTTAACTATATTTTTTGTTTATGACTGCAGTTAACTTTCCACTCGGATGAGGACTATTCACAAATAATCGAGCGTGCAGGACTCTGGGCCCAACACAAAGCGTTTCGTCGTTTGCGCGAGCCCGTTGATAGGACCGAGTTTGGGTCAAGCTCTGCCGTTGTTAACGCATTTTATTCTTCTGTGAAAAACTCTATCAGTAATAAACTTTAATAATTTATAAATTATAATTGTTTTTGATTTGTTAGGTTATTAACAACTATATATTATTTTAACCAATTAAGGCATATTATTTTAGCTTTTCCTGCAGCGATTCTTCAAGCTCCTTTCTTCAATCGGTCATTTCCAAAGTAATTTTACATTTGTATATGTATGAATGCATAAGGTGTAATACAAATGTTAATAATTTATTTGCAAATTTTTTATCTTAACACCGTTTAATAATTATTATATATCATAACATTAGAGCTGTAAATTACGGAGGCATAGGCGCTGTTATTGGCCACGAAATTACTCACGGATTTGATGATCAAGGTAATATATATATATATATATATATATATATATATATATATATATATATATATATATATATATATATATATATATATATATATATATATATATATATATATATATATATATATAAAATATATATATATATATATATATATATATATATATATATTTGCGGCCAATACTAAAAATGGGCCATTTCGCGAAATGGCCGCGATGTCGGCCATTTCTAGAAATGGCCGGCCATTTCGCGAAATGGCCGACATTGGACAATACTAGAAATCGGCCATTTCGCGAAATGGCCGGCCATTTCTAGTATTGGCCGTAACATATATATATATATATATATATATATATATATATATATATATATATATATATATATATATATATATATATATATATATATATATATATATATATATATATATATATATATATATATATATATATATATATATATATATATATATATATATATATATATATATATATATATATATATATATATATATATATATATATATATATATATATATATATATATATATATATATATATATGTATATATATATATATATGTTGCGGCCAATACTAAAAATGGGCCATTTCGCGAAATGGCCGCGATGTCGGCCATTTCTAGAAATGGCCGCAAACTAGAAATGGCCGGCCATTTCGCGAAATGGCCGACATTGGACAATACTAGAAATCGGCCATTTCGCGAAATGGCCGGCCATTTCTAGTATTGGCCGTAACATATATATATATATATATATATATATATATATATATATATATATATATATATATATATATATATATATATATATATATATATATATATATATATATATATATATATATATATATATATATATATATATATATATATATATATATATATATATATATATATATATATATATATATATATATATATATATATATATATATATATATATATATATATATATATATATATATATATATATATATATATATATATATATATATATATATATATATATATATATATATATATATATATATATATATATATATATATATATATATATATATATATATATAATTAAATGATAAATAGGTGATAATTTTAATAATATTGGCCTATGCTCTTTTTTAACATTGAATAAATTGATTTTTATTTAAACAAACTTATTTTTTAGGATCTCAATTTGACAAGCTCGGAAATTTACAAAATTGGTGGGATCCGTTAACGCATGAACGCTTTCTTAAGCGCACTCAGTGTGTCATTGACGAGTACTCAAAATTTGAGGTACCACAAACAAACTTAAAGATCAACGGAATCTTAACTCAGGGCGAGAACATTGCCGATAATGGTGGTGTGAAACAAGCTTACAGGGTAAATTTTTTCTTACATGTAAATATTTGTTCTTTATATATCTGGAGGCAATCAAATTTTTTCAAAAATTGAAAATCACTAATACACAAAATATATTTTAGGCTTATCGTTCGTTAATCAAGAGAATCGGACACGAAGAAAACCGGTTGCCTGGACTTGAACATTATACTAACGATCAAATCTTTTATATAAGTTATGCTCAGGTTGGAATTGCATTATTAAAATTAAATTAGCATCTAATTGCTTCACTATATTAGGCAAAATTTTATTTTTATTTCAATAATAACTACACTATAGACGTGGTGCGGTCAGACCAAGCCAGAAACTTCTATTCGACAAATTCTTATTGATCCGCACTCGCCAATGCGATTCCGCGTCAACGGTGTAGTGGTGAATCAGCCTGAGTTCGCCGAGGCCTTTAAATGTCCTGTCGGATCACCGATGAATCCCAAAGAAAAATGCTCCGTCTGGTAAAAAAACGAAAGAACGCTTTGCTAAAAAAGATGAGATTTTTTAAATATGTGAACAATTTTTAGATTTTTTAACTCGATTAATTATAGGATTTGATTGTTTTTTTTCAAATGTTCCTTAATTTTATTTTTTTCCTTAATTTTTTCTTTTAACTTTTCATTTTTTTTTTCATTACTTATTGCACTAATTGTACTTAAAAAGTCCGTTCAATTTAGAAGATTGTTTTTTTATGGGTTGAATACCAGCTATCTTGGGCAATTTAATTACCCATGAAAAGATTATTTGTATTTTTTAAAATATTTTTATTAATTCCTTTTATATCACATATTACCTATTTTTTCTATTTAATGAGTAAATGTGCTGGCTGGACAGTCTTTATGCCGGCCAGAGCCTAAATTTTTCAGGCCCGGCCAGGTTTTTTATTTCATGAGTAAATGTCAACGAAATATCTGGCCACGAAATATCCGTCCGAGTCAAAATCGTAATCATGACATCACTGCTATCAACCAAATATGTGTACTTCTTTTTAAAATTTTATATGTATATATTCCAAAAACAATAATTTGTAAAAATTAATTACTTAAACTAAAAAATGAGTATTTTTCTTAAAAACGAACAAAGATGTTGGTATATGTATATAGCCGAAAAATAATATTTTTTATATTTTTTTGTTATGGTTGTTTGATATTATGAAATCTATAGTCATTATTGTTTGTTATTATTGATAATCTGCGAATAAATTTCCAAAAATTATTTCCCGTCTATCTTTAATGATATTATATAAACGTTTGATAGTTCAAACAAAAATCAATCAAAATTGACAACATGAACATATACAGGATTGCTATTATATATATTTTTTCATAGAAATAAATAACAGTTTTTAAAACATACAAAAGATTAACAAAAATGGTCTGAAATGGAAATATTTAAGAAAGAGAAAAAGAAAAAATATATCGATGGATTTTCGTTTTATAATATTTTTCTTAAAAACTTTTTAAGAAAAATGAACAAAATCACTTATTTTTTTCCCTTACAAAATGCGAAAGACAACACGTTGTAGGCAGTGTCAGTCCATAGGTGACTTGCTGCATGCTGTTCATGCGCGCTTGCATTTCGTGGCGCATCAATAACTCCGCAGATGTAGGACGAAAATCTGGCATTACAGACAACATCGGCAAAATTTCGCTTCTAAGTTCCATCGAAATTCCTAAGAAAACATCTTCTAATGCAATGAATATTAAAGTATAAAACAAATTAAGAGATTCTTTATAATTAAATGAATAAACTTTAAAAAATTTGGTCTAAAGATCTCTTAAGCATGTTTCAACTTGGAGATCGAATATAAAATATTAAAAAAAAATTTTGTACCATCGAGAAACTCGGGACGTCGCCAAACGCCATTCTCCCACATTTCGCTACGCCAGCTGGGCACAATCAACGAGGTACACATCTCCAGCAACGTAATACCTGTGCTAAACATGTCAGCGGCGGTGGTGCGTGGCATAGGCTGCTCAAAGTAAGCTTCTGGTGCTAAATATAATCCGTCGCCTTCTTCATCCCAATTGCGATCGTGGTACTTCTAAAAAAGAACAAAAAATATCAATAATATTTATTGTGGCTTTAAACAAGATTAAATCAAGCGATTTTAAAATTTAATAAAAACTAATTTAGTTTATCTACAAAATTTTTAATACTTTAATTTATTGTGCATAATCCGGAGCTATTCGAAACTTTTTTGAATTTAGTGTTTGTCTTTATTCTGTTTAACAAAGTCTATTACAATAAATGTTAGAAAATAAATGTTGAATCTTATATTTATATAGCACATTCTCTATGATACTTAGAATAAGAATACGAAATATTGTAGTAATTCGATTTATTACTGGATAAAAACAAATACTAAATTCAAAAAAGTTACTAACTAAATTAGGATAAAATAAAAAAGCCAAAATTTTTAAACAAACAACAATAAAAAAAAACCTAGCCAGCTATTATTTTTAAATCGCTTTTTTGCCTTGTCACATACATCTTTAGTACAATATGAAAGAAGTCCGAAATCGGCTAATTTGCAGACGTTGTTTCGATTAACAATGAGATTAGCAGGCTTCACATCGCCGTGAATCAAGTTTACTGCATGAAGATGTCTCAAAGCCTAAAAACGTTTAATTAAGAACCAGTTTGAAGCAAACAATCCTAAAAAACATTTATTTCAAATCAAAAAATTTATTTTTTAAATAAAAATATAAACATACAAGAAGAATGTCAATATAATAACTCCAAATTCGCGAATCTGGAATTTTCGGTTTCGGTGAGCCGCTGACAAGCTCCTTTAGCGAACAGCCATCGGCAAGCTCCAGCAGCAAATGAAATTCGCCCTTTTCTTTCCAGCCCTATAGAAAAATAAACAATAAAATAAAAATAAAAATTATTATAGTATTTTTTCGTATTTTGTCATTAAGCATCTTAAAAACATTTTAAAAATAGCATCTTATTAATTAATTTAAAACGTCAGAAAAAAATTACCATATAAAACTCGATAATATTTGGATGAGGAGGCACCGCTTCGTGGTGGCAAATCTCTTCCTGAAGACGGTAACGCGCCATCATTAAAAAACTAGGAGTGCAAGTGTTATCACGTCGATTAATAGACTTAAGAGCAAAGAGCGCACCGTCGCGACGTCGACGAACACGTTGAACAAGACCGAAAGAACCAGCGCCAAGTACGTTTTCCACTTGAAAGACCTGTTCCAAATAGCTGTAGGAACAAAGAGAACTATATGTGGAATCAAATTGAGGCGCTAAAAAATAAGACCTTTAAAATTTATAATTTTAAATAACTGAGGCTAGTGCGCATTTGTTCAAATTTTCTATTCAAAATAAATTTGTCTCAAAAACATTGATTTTATTTTTTTTTAAGCCGGGCTTTACACTAATCTTTTTTTAACTACTGATGAATAAAAGAAATTATCCATATAAATTATTTTAATGAATTATTTGGTTCTTACGTGTTATCAGACCGCAAAAAAAAATTTTTTATGTTTTCTAACATGGAAAATTCTAATTTAATAATGTATTCAACTCATTTTTGTTTTTGCTTTTATGTTTTTCAGCAATTTATTATTTTCATGTCAAAACTGTTGAATTTTACAATTTACCCCACATGTACTTTTTTTGCAGTCCGATAACCAATTATTTTAACAATTTATATCATATATAAAATGAAAAAAAATTTTAGATTTCCAGTTTTTTACAAAAAAAAGGTAAGGTAATATTCAAAAGTAAGGTATGATTCACATTATTCACTTCTTACCATCTGGACCTGTTTTTAAGGTAACAATGACGGCAGATTCTTCCTGGTTTTTGCTTGTATTTGTATCTTCTAATGGATTACGAAACAGCGGTGCAGATTGTGTCAAGCGAACACTCGATGCATTATTCAATTGACGTTGACGATAACGACGCTATATAAAAAAAAGTTTTAAAAGCAAAAAATTAAACACCATTTTTTAAATTATACCCCAAAATCAAAAATTTATTTTATCCCCTCCCCTCAAAATTTCGAAAAAAATTTATTGTATTCGAGGGTCATTTTTGGTCCTGAGAACGAATTCAATAATTGTTTTATCCGGAAATGCCGCCAAAGAATCCTACGGAGAATCACCCTCAATTACAGGAAAAAAATTTTTGAAACCGAAACTGAACATGGAATACTCTCATCACGCTGATCAAGAATTGTATATGAACTATGATCCAATTTTGCTTCCCTTTCGAGTTACGGCAGATTGAACCAAAATTTGAACCAAAGAGGGGGTCAAGCACTTTTTTTACAAAACTAAGCCTAAGCCTAAAGCCTAGGCCTAAGCCTGAGGTTCAGCCTAAAATCTGAGTTTTAAACAAAAAACGAAAAATTAGAAAAAAGTGCTTGGGCCCCTCTTTAGTTCGAATTTTCGTTCAATTTACCGTAACTCGACGGGGAAGCAAAATTGGGCCATAGTTCCTATACAATTCTTGATCATCGTGATGAGAGCTTTCGAATATCCTGTTCAGTTTCGGTTCAAAAAAAAATTTTTCTTATAATTAAGAGTAACCCTCCTTTGGGTCTTTGGGACATTTCCAGATAAAACGACTATTGAGAATTCGTTCTCAGAACCCAAAATAACCCCCGAATACAATAAAAAATTTTCGAAACTTTGGAGGGAAGGAGTGTAAAGTAAACTCCAGCCAAATCAAAATACTTACAATACGAGCGGCACGCGAGGTGGACGGGGGTGCAGACCTTGGCGTGTCACATAAGCGAGAATTTTGTTCCGAACAATTTTTTGGCAAATTAAAATTCATTGTGAATGCAGAAGTTAAATGCTGAAAATTTAAAAAATAAATTTAATAAAATTAAAAAGTAAGATTGTTAATAGGACCAAAAATGTAAAAAATATAACAAAAAATTTTTTAAAAATATAACAAAAATATATATATTTGATTTTAAAAAAATTCATATTATGCCAGAACGCAATGAAAAATTTATCACGACGAATAATATTGCAAAAAAGAGAATTTAGCTGCATAATTATATTAAATTTTTTTCTAGAGTATAAATCACTTTTTTGCACCAGGAGGTAGAGAATTTAACGGGGAATTCAATGGATTAAAGCTTTTTAACATTTCACTAATTCCACCTGAACTCTACATATTTATTCTTGGTTTCTAATTTAGCTAAATTTTCTTTTTTTGCAATATTATTCGCCGTGTTTATACAAATCTTCTATAGTCATCTTCAAAAAAGTGTAAAATTTTCTTACAATAACAGGATTTTTTTAATAAGATTGTACGGATTTCCCTGAATTAATTATTTGAAAAAATAAAGCAAAATACAGTTGATTAAAAAATAATTTATTAGCAAAAATTTAGGGCTATGCGTAATTACGAATTAAGAGCATTTTTTGTTTACAAATTACGAGTCTTTCAAATAGTTACGAATCGCAATTTTTACTTCCGCACAGCCCTGCTTTGACTATTCAAAAAGTGGTGGTGATGTCATAGAGGTAACAGATGATAGTAATAAAATTGGAATTTTTCGTAGAACTTACGCCGAATAAGATTTTTTGTTTAGAGACAGATAAGAATAAATTAAAAAAACTCTTAAAAACCCTTTTTTTCTTATGAATTCTTATTAACTGGGGTAATTATGCAGTCCTCCTCCATCTTTACGACTAGAAAATTCGCGCCCGCCGAATGCGCAGCATTTATGCACCCCCGTTAAAATGTTTGGCACCCCTTATACATAAAATTGCGTTGTTGTTATTAACATGTATAAAAATCACCTAAAATATTTGTTGTTTTTTTTTCATATTACACTAACGATATTTATGTATATAAATTTAGAAAAAAATGTTTGCGTTTTTAAGAAATAGTTGTTTTTATTAAGATTAACCGCCGTTAAGATTAACGGTATATAAAAAATTATTCATTTGTTTCGATAAACTTGATCCGATCCCGTAAAATCAACGTGCAAAAAAGATCGCATTATTTTGGCCACATTATTGAGTTTCAAATCTTACATTGAAAGCATTACGATACATTTTAATGCAATTTGACATTAACTAATCAATTGTTGTTGTCTTTTACATGTGAATAACAACAATAATGTAAAAGATTTACAATTTGACGTATAAAAAAAACATTTACATTGACAACAATACTAAAAAAAAATTTAGTACCAATTTTGTTTTGTTACATTTAAAAAAGAAAGTTTATAAAAATATTACAATTTACGATATTTTGTGCGTTTTATTTGTTAAAAAATTGACACAAAACAACAACAAAATTTCTCAAATTGATATAGTTACGATACATTTTAATGTAAATTGACGTTTTTATAGCAATTGTTGTTGATTTTTACATGTAAATGACAACAATAATATTAAAAGTTTATATTTTAATACGCATTAATTAACAAGAATGTCATTAAAATGAGCTAAATTGCGATATTTTCTAACTTTTCCGCCAATTTTGATCTTAATTTTGCAAAAAAAACAACAATGCGCATATTGCGACAACAAAATTTCTTAAATTGACAGCGTTATGATATATTTTAATGTAAATCGACATTTTTCCATAAACAATTGTTGATTTTTACGTGTAAATGACAACAACAGTATTAAAAGTTTACATTTTAATACGCATTAATTAACAACAATGTTATTAAAATGAGTTAAATTACGATATTTAGTAACTTTTTTGCTAACTTTGATCTTAATTCTGCAAAAAATAACAACAGTATGCGCATAAGACTTAAGGCAAAAGTCTAAGACTAGGCCAGCTTTTGCTGGGCCAATTTGATTTTAGGTTAGATTTGTCCCAAATAACTTAACTGATTGTTTTTATAATGATACATATATATTAACAAATAAACAATGCTTTTTATTATATATTTATTTTTATTTGATTAAAATTACAATAAAAATTTATTTATACATATAAATATTGAGAAATTTATAATTGTAATCAATAAGAAAAATATGTCTTTTTATAGACTATTCAATGTTAAATATCGGGTAAAATACTTCAGGAAAATTTTTAATGTATAGAAAATGAGCTTTGGAACTTTCTTGAGAAATCCGCTTAACCGAACCTGAAAATTGTTGAAAAACATTTGAAAATTTTACGAACTATTGAAAATGGTGATGCGACAAAACGGAATTGTCAAAACGGGATGATCATATCTAAGGGTAAAACTCAAATTGGTTCATCAAAAGCTGCGCCTAAGCTTAAAAGCCTAAATCCCAAGTCTAGGATTAGGCCTAAGCCTAAAATTTAAACTTAGATTTAAGCCTAAAGTTTTTGTTTTCTGCTCCACCTCTTTTCTAATCTCGTTTTGTCCCAACATTGAAAATCGTTAAAAAAACAATGAAAAGAGATAGGAGGTCATGAGATAAGAAATTATATAGATTTGTTGCATTTTAAATTATAGGTAAATACAAACCTGGGCTTTCTCATGTTGTCCATGGCTTTGTAGAAATCCCCCCACTGTTCTGAAATCATTGGCGCCCGTCGAAATCGAACTTCTTGCCTTTTGCTAAAAAATTATAATTTTAAAAATTTTCATTGAACTTTTCCGGAATATTTATTGCCAACTAGATTACTTTTTCTTAATAAGAGTACTCACATAGGATCGGTGTAAGACGCCTGTTGCTGCGCGAAATGCGACGGCTGCCATTGCACGCGCTCGCGGTCTTGCATCAAAATTGAATATAATAACCGCAGTTGCGCAGTACTAATCTGCGGCTCTGATAATAATTTTTCACCATTTTCAATCTCGACTGGCACAGCTGCATTCATCTCCATCATGGTATTTTGCAAATTAGTTGCACGAAAATTATCATTGGCTTGACCGAATGATTCATACAAAAATAAAATGAAAATAACTGAATTTATTGCTGCCTGTATCATTGTTACCAAGCAATTATTATTTACCTTAAAAAATTCTATTGGGATAATTATAAAAGAAAATTCATTAGAAAAAAGTGTGTTTTTATCGTAACTTTAACCATCACAATGTGCATAGAAAGTTTACTCAAATTTTTATAGGTAGTATCAGTATAAATGTAAAGATTCATTCATAAGAACAAGTTAGAAGAAAAAATAAAACCATTTAAAAATTGAGAAAAAATTAAATAAAAATTTTTATTTAAACAAAAACTCAAAAATAAACTCAATATAATTTCTAAGTTTATTTCGGATTTCGTAAAAAATAATATTCTTTTATTTATTATTGGCCAATTTTCCCAGCGTGACGGAAATTACTCCGAGAAATTTACTAGAAAAAAGTTATTCATTTTTAAACGTAAAAATGTAAAATATTTTCCCTAATAAACAATTCTGATCAAAATGATTTTAAAATTAGTTTGAAATAAAATGTAAACATAAAATGTTAAATAAATAAATATTTTAAATATTGTTTGTGAAAAATTTTTTAATTAATAATAAATTTGGAATTAAACACATTTCGAATAAAGGAGGTGTCTAAATTTTTTAAATATTTACAAATACAAATGTTAAAAAATTGTAATTTGAATTTAAGCTTAAAAATTTTAAAAAAAGATTTGTGATTGTGATTCATGTGAGTGACTTTTTTGTTTTTCTGTTTATATTTAACAATTAACTGATATTAGCCGAAATTTACCAACAAGAGTAATTTTAACTGTAAACTTTTCAACCATAAACTGTATGTAAATGTAAATGTGAAATAAATTAGGCAGCATTACTTTCTTAAGTCAGTTAAGCTTAAGTTACAGATTCATAAATTTGAGTCATTTAAAGTCTAAGCCTCCCTCCAAAAAATGCTTCCGAACGGAACTGACATAAAGAAAAAAAGTATATTTAAAAATTTTGTTTGGACAGATGATGAGAACGTGGAAGAAGTAAGCGGTAACGGAAATCATTATATAGTCATTTGGTAAAAGTGGTTCTTCAGAAATATAACACTGTTTTCAAAAACTCTATTTTTTTATATTTGTTTAAATTTGACTAGATAATTATAAAAATTAATGTTTTTTTCTGAAATTTGTTTGTTTTAATTTTTTATGTCAATATTTTTTATTTTTCACTATTTTTAAATTTTTAGTTTTTTTAAAGAAGGTATATATTTCAAAAATATATTCTCAGCTTTTACCATAATTAATAAATTTATTTTTTATTCTTTCTCCAATGTTTTTAAATATTAAAAAATGTTACAAAAATTTTAAGGTGAATTTTATTGTTTGGTGTTTTTATAAAAAATTATTTTTTTACCTAAAAATTCGGTTAATTTTTAAATCCATCTTATTAGAAATTCAAATGACAAATGATTTGCCTAAATCGATAATACGTAAATTGTTGGCTTTAAAATAAAATTATATTTTGAAATTCAAAGTACTCTAGAAAACTGAAACAGATAAATTTCAATTAACCCGATATAATAATTCCGAAAAAATTTATTTATACATGTACAGATAAAAACTAAATGGAAAAAATTAAATAGAATAAAAAATTAGAAAAACATAAAAAACTTCTTTATCGAATCTATTCAAGGTTCAAAGAATAATAATTCTTAAAACATTTAAATTAAAAATTATTTTATTAAATTATTGATTTAAATTAACTAAATTTTTAATTAGAAATTTTGATTTTTTGACATTACAATTAACGTTATAAGCACATTAATTGCAAATTTGCGAGACAATTTTTGCGATCTTTGTGTGCACCAGGGATGTCACGGAAATAAATTTGACATTTTGGAAATCGGAAATCAGAACAAAAAATAAAGAGATTTTAAAATTTTTCAAATAGATTACAGGATTGATTACAGGATGAAAATTTTATTCTTCGTTAAATAGTCTATCAATAAAATTTCATTAGGATTTAAAAAATATAAAGATAATATAGTATAATAGTTAAGCTATCTTTTTTAAATTTTTTTTGATTATTTGATCGCAAAATATCATTGACTGTCAGCTCGTCTTGATGTGTCATGTGTCGCAAAAATATTTCAATGTGATCCTATTATAAATGATTTTCCAAATCAATTTAGTCCAAATTTACAAAAATTTTTATTCTTTGTGAATTAGAAAAAACTTAAGACAATTTTTTTTAAGTATATAGTGTAACATAAAAAATCTAATTTTTTTTGTCTTTTAGATTGTTCGCTAAAAATTAAGCTATATGAAAGTTTTATCAAAAATATATTTCCTCGTTTTTATCAATTTTGAAATTTCAACGAAACTCGCTTTTAAATTTAATTTAATTTCTTAAAAATTGGTCTTTTTGTTGTATCATGTAATAACCTTAACTAGTGTTACTTGATTCTCGTGGCTTATTTTTCCATCTTTAAAATTGTTATAAAAAATTTTGGATTGATAAATTGAATAAATTTTCTTTTAGTTGTGTATCATTTCAACAAATATATACTTTTATTAATTTTCAAACTAAGTAAATCGCAAATTACTCACGAGCTAGTCATTTGCGAGTCACACGTCTCTTGTTACTATAATAATAAAAAAATTGATGGTATTCAGCCATCCTGTAGTTCCGAAATTTTGGCTATTTTTTCGGAAACCGGAATTCCATAACATCCTTGATACATAGCTAATAAAAGTATCAATTTCTAAACTCGATGCCTTTACGGTCTTGCACGAGTCAGCCGTAGGCGCGCTGCAACTTCCAAAAAGTTTTCCGCATTATTCAACTGCTCCACAACGGAATTGTTTGGCGGCTGAACGCCGGGTGGACTTGCTGATACACCCCTAACTATACTCAATGACGGTAATAATGCAGGTAAAAGTGGACCAATTCGGCTCGAACCAGAAGCACCCAATACTCCAGATATGGGTGATAGCGCTACTGTATTTCGGTGGATTTGTTGCTGCTCACTGCTTGACGGCTGTTGTTTTTGTCGGATGAACAGTATTTGTTGTATTTGTTGTTTTGTCTGTGGAGGAATTGTTGTTAGGCGTAAACGAGAAAGCGGCTGAGGCTTCATCCCTAGGGGAGTTTGGTGTTTTTGAGGACTTGTCTCTGAGATTTCCGACCTATCTGTTGTATTCAACTGGAAAAGTTGAGCTGGTTTTTTAAGAGAATTCAGTACCGCAGATGTATTTTTTAGTGGTTGTATTCGTGATAATTGAAGCTGTTTAGTTTCTGATGTAAATGAGGCCGCTTGGATATGAAGTAATTGTGTCTGTCGATCATTTTGACTTTGAGATGAAGAAGAGAAGAATGGTTGAGCTGGTCTTACTTGAACTTGTTGTGTTTGTATAAATGATATAAGCGGTGGGACATGTGTAAATTGTTGTTGTTGTTGTTGTTTTGATTGTTGCAGTTGTTTTTGTTTTTCTTGTTGTTGATGTTGAAAGACTAAATTATTACAAATATTTATTATTTTCATATCCGGCTCATTTTATGAGTTCGTGAGAGTGACAGATTTTTTTTCCGAAAGTTTAGTAATAATCTGATCTCACTAATCTTTTGTTATTTTTTTCAAATCTTTTTAAAATTCAAAAAAGAATTCAAACATAGTTTATAAAATTTATGAACATGTTATAATTTAATGGATTTAATAAGGTTATCTAATTGAAAATGATTTTATGATTTTATTCGAATAATTTTTTAAAATTTTGCTAATCAAATGAAATTATAACAACACTGCTTATTCAGAGTTAATTTTAAAAATGAATTATCAATTTCGTTAAAATAAATGAAGAATTATTTTAAAAATATTATCCTGGATTCACATTGTTGTCGCTGGCGAAGAAACTGCGAATTTCGCTGTTGAACAATGACTTGTTGTTGTTTTAAAGATTGAGGGAAGGGTAGTTGGTGAAACGTCTGTGGTCTCTCTGTATGATTTTGTCTAGCTGACAATATCGTTAATGAAGGCTGGCGTGGATTGAATATTGTTTGTTGGGGTGCGAAAATTCGTAAAGCGGGTTGCTGTAACTGAAATGACGATTTTGGAGAAGGAAGTCGGGCGGAATTACTGGAAAAAACTGTAAATTTGCTTTATTCCGATAAAAACTAATAATAAAAATTCGTGAAAAGTATTAGTTTGTAATTGAAATTAATGAGATAGTGTAATAATGTTTATGTTTACTTACCAAGTGAGAGGAAAAATGTTTTGCACTTAAAAACTTAATCCGACTTTCATATAAATAACATATGGTTAGAAAAACTTCTAATATTCAAAATATTTATTAAAAATTGCGGTTCTTTTACATTATCGGACCACAAAAAAATGTTTTTTTTAAGTTTTCTGACACGGGGAATTCAAATTTAATAATGTTTTTTACTTATTTTATGTTTAAACTAACATCTTACATATTGTCTTTTGTTTAGTTCGCTAACCTACTAACATGAAATTTAAACAATTTTTTGAGATCCGATAATGCAAAAGAATTAAAATTGCATTAAAGAAGACAATATTTTTCAGGTCCAATTTTTTCCCGAGTATAATTTTGATATTTTAGTAGGAGTACAAAATATACGGTGCAATCCAGTTTGCTGAAAAAATCTTTTAGTCGAGAAATCGGTGCTTTTTAAGGATCCATTTAAATTTGATTTTAAAATTAGAATTGATTTTGTTAAGACTACGCTTTCTGACATTGTACTAGGGGCTTTGAATGAACGAAATTAAAATTCCTTGCTAGTCCCAATATTCTTTAAGGATCCGATTGTTTTAATAATTCTATTAGTCGAAGGTCTAAGCCTTGAAAAGCTATTTTTATTGCTTAGAAATTCGAGTGGTCTCACGACAATTTTTCGTTTTTGATTATAGTGAAATTGATCATTGTCATTATTAGGAAACAAGGCAAAAGTCGTGGCTTTCTTGGAACGAATTTTTATGGATTCCATTGCATAACTTGATCTAGAATTTTTCTGGCTAAAACTAAATGTTCAATTGACCCTCGCTATATGACATAATTATATTTTAATGTAAACAAAAATTTTTTAAATACCCTAAGTTCGGTAAATAAGACGCGGCCGTTTGAAGAATTTTTGAATTTTGACTTAGTCTTCATTCTGTTATAAACAAAGTTGAGTTTAAAATTTTTAAACTACAGCTTGGGTCTGCTTTAATGAAGACATTCATTAAATTTTATGTTTAACTGACACAAAATAGCAGGCCAAGTCAATATTCAAAAATTCTTCGAACGCGTCTTATTTACCCGAACTTGTTATTTAAATTAAATTTAGGTTTATTACGTTCATAAAAACTATTTAAAAGAAAAATATTTTAAAAATTTAAAACCTGGATTGATTAGATATAGACACATTGAGAGGTTGTCGTCTTTGAATCGATGATCTTAATTCATTTGCTTTTGTTCAAATTATGAAAGATTGAAAGATGAAATTTTCCGTATAAAACATAATATAAAAAATTATTAAAAAACAAATTTAATTATTTTGTTTTAATAGTTTTTCGCTTTTAATTTTGAATTAAATTTGCAATTATTAAAAAAAGTGTAAAAACAGCCTGCCTTTGAGTTGTTGCGGTTTGTGAAATTATCTATAAAAACATTCCATAAGTTGAGTTTTAAATTATCCGTTATATTTTTACACAAAAATAAATAAAATTTATTCCACCTACTTTATATAATTACTATTAATTATGATAATATAAAATTAAATATGCATAAGATAAAAAATTAAATGATGAGAAAAATTTCTAAGTCAAAAAATAAAAGTGATGACTCGTCTAAAGTTGAAGGATTAAATAATGCATACAATAAAAATATTAACTGATTGTTAATAAAAAAATATTACCTCAATAAATATTTTTGTAAAAAAAATCATGATAACAAAACCCAATCTAAATCGCATAGTTCAAAATAAAATTGCGGTTGAAATCGTTATCGTAATGTAAAATCAGAAAACATCTAAAATTAATTAATTTAACGTCCAATCATTGTAGCAAACATAGCCAAATTAAAGAGAATTTTTGTGATTTATTAATAAAATTTTAATTTTTTTATTTTAAATGCCGCCACAAAAAAGTAAATTTTCTCAAACAAAATAGAAACTAAAGAAAAAATAAAATAAAATCTCGAAATTTGTTTTCTCCATGTAAAGAAAACAAAATTGGAAATTTACTTTGGATAAAAAAATCAAAAAAAAATTCGGTCGACAAAATTTTTCTTTATTTCTTCTTTTATTTTCTTAATTTTTCGATAGGAAATGAGAGAAAAAGTAGGAAACCTGTTCCAATATAAAATGATGAGTAAATAAAATTATAAATATTATTATATGTTAGGTATTAAAGTTATCGAACTCTAAAAAAACTTTAAAATTTTAATATTAATTTGATGGCAATTTATTAGTGATAAATTTTTTCTCCAACTCGAAATCGAACTTAACTTTTTTAAAAGTTAAAAATTTATGTTCGAGCCGAACTCGAACTCTGCATTTTTTTTCCGAAATTCGAACTCAAAACGAATTTTATTTATTGTTTTGTAAAAATTTGAACAGCTTTTGTATCTCATAAACATGTTTTATATTATAAAAATCCGCATTAAAGTACTAATTCTAAAAAATCCTTTTTTCGCAATATAATTTCATTCTCGAAACCATTTTTTAATTTAAAAATTACATTGATTTTTTCCTAATTGTTTGCGTAATCAATCAATAATAATTTCTTTTAAATAATTAATGAGAAAAAAATTTACTTATAACTTTTTCCATCTTCTCAAATCTTACTTTTTCAGCAATTCATGTATAGTTTTAATGCTTTTATTTAAATAATTCTGAACTTAGAGAATGTGTTTTAAAAAATTTTCCTAATTTAATGTTTTTGGATTTTCTTTTATTTTATAATTTCAATTTTATTATTTATTTGTTTTCTTCCCAAATAAAAATTCGATTAAAATTTAAAACCTAAGTGTGTTTTTTATTTTTCCCAATTTTTGAATGAAGAAAAAAAATAAGGAGAAAAAATTTTATAGGTAAAAATATATGTAAATGAGTAAAAAGTACAAATAAAATTGAGAAAACGTAAAATTAAACTAAAGCTTGCCAAAAAACATAGAATTTTTTTTGTTTTTCTAATTACTGTTTAGTGTTATACTTATAATATAATAATAAAATATTGCATAAATATTCATAAAAGCAATCAAATTCATTTTTGATTTGTGTAAAAATCCATTCTTTGCTTGTATTTGTTTACAATGTTAACATTACAAATTATTATTATGTAGAAAGTCCGGCAACGTTAATAAAAAAATCTTTAATCAACGACGAAAAAATAGTTTTTTTAGTAATAAATTTTCTGCCTTTTATATTTTTCATGTTTTTTTAAAGAAAAATTTTAATTGAATTTTTATTTCAATTAATTTTGAAATTAATTTTGACTAATGTTTCAACAAAGAAAAAAATGTTTTTTTGTTATCAAAAATAATTTAATGGAATTTGTTTATTTTTGTCAGAAAAACAAGGAAATTAGAATTGAACATGAAGGCTAGAAGAAATGAAAATATTGATTTCAAACGTAATGAATTTTTATTAGGTAGTTATAATAAATGTTACAAAACAATTACTATATGTCCCATAGGGTTGATAATCACTTTTATTATTCTTGTTGATTTGCTTGATGAAAAATTGGATGATCCACAAAAGTGATTATGGGCTCATTCTTAATGGAGTTTTCTTCTAAAGGTTTTTCGCGATATTTTTTTTGCAACCATTGTTTTATATTATTTTTATTAAATAATGCATTATTGGTCTCATCACTAGCATTATCATTGGCATTAACATTAATTTTATTTATAAAACGGTGATAACCGTCACGTCCTAACAATTCGATCACGATTATTGTATTATTCCCGGATTTAAAAATTGGTCCCGGCGCGTAAAGTGTCATCTTAATAATAATTTATTTTAAATTTTTTTAAATTTAGATTCCAAGTACATCTTTAATTTAAAAAAGCTATATTTTTAAGATTACCTGTGGTCCGAGCACCGGCCAATATCTTCCAATATTAACGTTGTTGACAAGAGTAAAACCTTTGGCGAACGGGCGCGAGTCAAAGTAAGTGTTCAAACTTGGCCACTCAATAGAGTCCCCGCCGTCAAAACGTCCCAAATAAACGCTAGGCCCTTGCTGATTATTGATGTGCTCGTGATTCTCGCCGTTATAAATGTTCTATAAGAAATTTATTAAAAGACCGCCTTTAATAATGAGTTGGAAAACTATATTTCCAAGTTGAATAAAATTTTAATAAGAAGTGTACGTCAAGAAGTTGCAGTGAAATAGAATCAAAATCTACGCCACATTGAATCCAATGTGTCAACGGCGTTTGATTCATATGCACAGGACCGAGACCCTGAAAATTGCTTATATAATAGTGTAATAAAAAAAAGTCAATAATAAGTAGTTATTAGTTGTGTACTGGAACTTCGATTTCTGAAAAAATAGATAAAATTTTAAAAATTAAAGAAAAATTAAAAAATTTTCTAAATTTCCATTTTCAAGGTTTTTTGCAATTTTTTTTTCAGTTATTATTTTTAAAATTTCGATTTACAAAATTTTAAAATCACTCTTGGTATGTATTTTAGATCACTTATTTGTTATATATATTAATCGAATTTATGATAAATATATGTTCCCTTATGGTCCGGTATAGTCTCGTAAGTGATCCGTCCAGTATTTTCGACGAGAATTTTAAGCGTCTTTCCAATCAAGGAATCAGATAGAGGGAGCGTGGGTCTGCACCATTCAGTGTGATTCTTAATGTCACACAGAGACGAAAGAACACCCTGATTAATATTTTAAAATTTTTAAAAATTTGTAGTAAAAATAAATAAATATTGTAAGTTAACTTTAAATAAATAGAAACTTTTAGAAAATAAAATGAATAAAATAAACCTTAAATTGATCGTTCACAAACACATAACCAATGTTGTTAACCTGACTGGCATTGAGTAAAGATGCAGAATAGCTAACACCTCTTGATGATGTCACCACCGTACTGTAAAGTACAAAATTGTACGGTCGCTGAAACGCCTCGAAATTGATAGGCTCTTCAGTCGAGAGACACTCCCGCTCAACAATTAAGTTCTTCACTACAGTTAAAAGATCAGCCACACGAACAGTATCAATAGATTTAATAGACACATTACTGTAAAAAATTAAATAAAAATGTGCTTACAGTAGTGGATTTCTTATTAATTAAACCTAAAATTTTTTGGAATTTCACTTGATGGTCGTGACCAGTTGGGCAAATGCTCAATCCATGCACGCAAAGTTTCGTAAGCTGGCGTGATGTCGCCGGCTTCACTGATTGGCGCCACGTAATCATATGAAGTCAGTACCTAAATGAAAAATAACTATCATATTTAAATGTAAATTATACTTGGAAATTTTTACATTTGTTAAAAAACAAAATGATTAAAAAATTTTTAAATTAAAAATCAAAATCTTACTGGTCCTTGACTTTCAGCCCCGCTCCAAAATCCAAAATTAGTGCCGCCATGAATCATATAGAAGTTAAAAGACGCATTCAGCTGAAACATTTTCAATGCAGTGTGTATGAGTGCATTTGTCTTCGACTCGGGCAATGAATGATCGCCCCACAACGAGAACCAAGTTACATAAAATTCAGAGTTTACTGCAGGACCTAAAAATAATTTTTGACAAATTATCTAAAATGTCTAAAACAAATATAAAAACAAAAATTAAAAAATAATAATAGAAAATGTAATAATTTTAGTTTCACCTCCTTGAGAAAATAGTCGTTGGATTTCGAAATGAGAAATTATAGCATCGGAACTTTCTATCCCAAAATCCACTGTAGTAAACACTCCATCCACCGTACCACACTCCAACGACTGCTGGTTTGGGGCATCAGCTAAAAAATTACATATTTAGTAAATTTTGATAATTTATTCCAAAAAAATAATTAGCGCAAATTTTTGGTTAAATCATATTTCAAACAAAAACTTAACTTTCCAGAAACTTACTAGTATAAAGAATAACCTCATTTCCTAGTTGTCTGTGAACTAGATCCCTAAGCCAGCCCATATAAATATGATCACAGTTGCCTAGAGATCCATACTCGTTTTCGATCTGTAGCATTAGGACTGTACCACCTTTGTTGGATATGTAAAGCTCGTCTTCAAGTAGCGGCAAAAGAAGTTCAAAAAAAGATTTTACAGCTTCAAGATATCTGCAACAAAGTAAAAAAATAATACTTCAACAAATTTGCATTTACTCGACCTCTAAAAAAAGATTTGAAAAATTGTCGCATTTTAGGGTAAACTTTAATCATTCTAATTTAACATACCTAATATCGTTTGTTCTCATCTGTATCCTAGGAGTCTTTAGTAGCCACCAAGGAAGCCCTCCATTTTCTAACTCGGCACAAACATACGGCCCAATCCGCAGAAGCACGTAAAGACGGTGTTGAGCCGCCAACTTTAAAAAGCGGACTAAATTTCGAGATTCTGATTGGAAATCGACACTAAAAAATTTATTTTCAATTTAAATAATTTTAAAAAATAAAAATAAAATCTCACACGCCGGCCACTTGCTCGTGAAAGTTCCACGGAACGTAGACTTGAATAGCATTAAGGCCAAGATATTGTATTCGTTGCAGACGGTCCTCCCATAAGGCCGGATGGATTCGAAAGTAATGAATTTCGCCGGAAATGTAGCTGAAAATATATACTCAGAATTTCAAAATGGTGTCAATTTTTTAATCTCAAACAAATTACCAATTTTCCACTTACCGAAACGAAGCTCCGTCTTTAATAAAAATGCCTCGTGATAAATCGATACCAAACCGTTCATTACCATAATCTAATGCGCTGCGTAATGCAATTAATTTCAGCCATGTAATAATAATAAATAATTCAAATCCCTGCACATTAAAATGCATTTGCATTGTTAAAATAATGTAATAATACAGATCTAATATCAAATCATCAAACTTTTTCCAAAAAAGTTAAAATACCGATTAAATTTTATTTATTTAAAATTTAAAACAATTACATTTTATTTAATGTATAAGGCGCTTGGATTTAGAGTATAATAAATTGAAGTTTTGATTGTTTTAAGTAAGTTATGTATTTTTATTGAAATGAAAAATATAATTGTAACAAAATGAATTTTATTGAAAATCGAAAAAAAATTGAATTTTTAAAAAATTTTGTGGAATTTTTCTTTCTCCAATGTTTTTAAATATTAAAAAATGTTACAAAAATTTTAAGGTGAATTTTATTGTTTGGTATTTTTATAAAAAATTATTTTTTTACCTAAAAATTCGGTTAATTTTTAAATCCATCTTATTAGAAATTCAAATGACAAATGATTTGCCTAAATCGATAATACGTAAATTGTTGGCTTTAAAATAAAATTATATTTTGAAATTCAAAGTACTCTAGAAAACTGAAACAGATAAATTTCAATTAACCCGATATAATAATTCCGAAAAAATTTATTTATACATGTACAGATAAAAACTAAATGGAAAAAATTAAATAGAATAAAAAATTAGAAAAACATAAAAAACTTCTTTATCGAATCTATTCAAGGTTCAAAGAATAATAATTCTTAAAACATTTAAATTAAAAATTATTTTATTAAATTATTGATTTAAATTAACTAAATTTTTAATTAGAAATTTTGATTTTTTGACATTACAATTAACGTTATAAGCACATTAATTGCAAATTTGCGAGACAATTTTTGCGATCTTTGTGTGCACCAGGGATGTCACGGAAATAAATTTGACATTTTGGAAATCGGAAATCAGAACAAAAAATAAAGAGATTTTAAAATTTTTCAAATAGATTACAGGATTGATTACAGGATGAAAATTTTATTCTTCGTTAATTAGTCTATCAATAAAATTTCATTAGGATTTAAAAAATATAAAGATAATATAGTATAATAGTTAAGCTATATTTTTTTCGATTATTTGATCGCAAAATATCATTAACTGTCAGCTCGTCTTGATGTGTCATGTGTCGCAAAAATATTTCAATGTGATCCTATTATAAATGATTTTCCAAATCAATTTAGTCCAAATTTACAAAAATTTTTATTCTTTGTAGTGAATTAGAAAAAACTTAAGACAATTTTTTTTAAGTATATAGTGTAACATAAAAAATCTAATTTTTTTTGTCCTTTAGATTGTTCCCTAAAAATTAAGCTATATGAAAGTTTTATCAAAAATATATTTCCTCGTTTTTATCAATTTTGAAATTTCAACGAAACTCGCTTTTAAATTTAATTTAATTTCTTAAAAATTGGTCTTTTTGTTGTATCATGTAATAACCGTAACTAGTGTTACTTGATTCTCGTGGCTTATTTTTCCATCTTTAAAATTGTTATAAAAAATTTTGGATTGAGGAATTAAATAAATTTTCTTTTAGTTGTGTATCATTTCAACAAATATATACTTTTATTAATCTTCAAACTAAGTGAATCGCAAATTACTCACGAGCTAGTCATTTGCGAGTCACACGTCTCTTGTTACTATGATAATTTTCTGATGCAGTAAAATGTAATGAGTTTATATTCATTAGTTTATATTCATTGTATAGCCACATATTTAACTATATGTATATGTTGCGGCCAATACTAGAAATCGCCATTTTGAAATGGCCGTAAATAGAAATGGCCGATTTTGTATTGGGGATCCGCATTTTAAATGGCATGCCAAAATGGCCGGCCAAAATAATTATGATATAAAAAAACTTTTCAAAGACAAAACTGTTAATAACTGTAATAATAACAGTAACAATGAAAATGTAATAAAAATGATTTGTGTCTATTTTTCGCTAATACGCTAATTCACAATCATTTATTATTACAGTCATTTATTTTTACAGTTTCAGTTTTCGGAAATATTGGCCGGCCATTTTAACCGCCATTTCTGAAATGCCGATTTAATAGCCGTAACAATATATGTATAACAGGAAATTATATAATTTCACCAATCCAATTTTTTTGACAATTTTAAAGATAGAAAATTGAAAATGTCACAAAACTCTCGTAAGGAATCAATTACAGCAGTGATTGTAATTCGTTTTGTACAGTATTTTAAAGATAAAATTCAAAATTTTATATTAGGGTTTTCAGAAAGAAACCGCGTTTTGATCCAAAAACAAAAATTATTATAAAAACAAAATTACAACACTTTAATCCAAAAGGTATTCTCCATTATTATCAACTACTTGTCGCCAACGTCCACGCAAAGAATGGATGCCTCTCTCAAAGAACTCCGCCGGCTGTGACTCGAAGAAGTTGGACATCCAAATTTCGATCTCGTCGTGGTTTTTGAACTTTTTCTCGGCCAGTGAGTGCTGCATCGACCGGAACAGATGATAATCGGATGGTGCCAGGTCTGGGCTATATGGCGGATGAAGAAGAACTTCCCAGCCCAATTCCTCGATTTTCTGCGAAGTGACCTTTGCGATATGCGGCCGAGCGTTGTCGTGGAGGAATTTCGTCGACGCCGTGTCCACGCCTTGTCGCCCTAAGGCTTGGTCAACGCGGCTCAATTGGTCTTTGAAGAGGTCCGCCGTAACCGTCTGACCAGAATCCAGAACCTCAAAATACACCAAACCTTTGCTGTTCCACCAAACACAAAGCATAACCTTTTTGCCGTGTGTGTCCGGTTTTGGAGTCGGTTTTGGCGCCTCACCGGGGTCCAGCCACTGCCGCTTTCTTGTGGCGTTGTCGTATTGGATCCATTTCTCATCTGACGTAATGATTGTGTCGAAAAAACCGCTGTTCTTAGTGCGGCGGAGGAGAATTTCGGCCATTGCCACTCTGCTTGCTTTGTTTGCATCACTCAGCTGATGCGGCACCCACTTTCCGGACCTGTTCGTCTTGCCTATTGCGTGCAAGTGGTCGGCAATGGTCGTTTGACCGCAACCAAACCGTTCTGCCTGCTCTCGAATTGTTTGGCACGAATCCGACTCTATTGCTTCCTTCAACAGGTCATTGTCGACGACTTCAGGTCGATGTCCATGTTCATGATCCTCCAAGCTTTCGTCGCCACTTCTGAATCGTTTAAACCACTCCTGGCATTGACGTTCAGACAGGGCTTCCTCGCCAAATACTTCAAATAGCGCACGATGAGATTCAGCAGCCGATTTGCCGTGCTTAAAGTCGTACCACATGCAAGCTCGCATTCGAAATTTTTGATCAGACATTTTCTAAAAACTTTTTTAGTAAAAAATCAAAGTATACATAGACAAGTTATACATCAAACGATGCGCAAAAAAACGCTCTATCTGACAGATAAAACCAATTTACAAAATCTTTTATTATATGAGAAAAATAAATAAACAAATCCAACCGCGGTTTCTTTCCGAAAACCCTAATAGTATTTTTGTTATTAAATTTTTTTTACTAAAAACACGTATGCAAGAAAATTTTATAATATCTAGATGATAGTCCAATTTCTTGCAGATTTTGTCTTAATCATAACTTTTTTGTTTTTCCGATTTCCAAGAGTCTAAAACTGTTTGAAATTTTTTGTCACTTTTTAATAGGTCAAAAACTGGACCACCTTCCTTAAAAGATATTTTCACTTTTTTGCTTAAATTCAAATTGAAAGAATTTATGCTTTTTGATCTCTTAATGTTACCACTTTTATCTTTGTTTTTTATTTTTTTTTATAATTATTATTTATAGAAAAGTACATTACAACGAGATTTTTAAGTGGGAAAAGAAAATGAAGGGTTCTAAAAATATGGGTAATAAAATTTTGAACAAATCCATATGATTTTTATTTTTCACATTTTTTTAAACTCCAACTCACTTTTAATCATTTTAAAAGCGTACAATTCTTGTGACATTTTTTGCTGATAAAACATAATCAGTAATATCAACTACATCACACTCTCCACTGATATCACCTCATAATATAATAATTTGCTGATAAGTATCTAACTAAAAAAATGGAAGGAAGTGATATCATAAATTATTTAAATGATATCATTAACATTTTGATGCTTATTTTATCAATCGCTGCGGAATTTTTAATGATTAACGCATTTTTTATAAAAATATCAAAAATTTTAATGACTTAAAATTTTGATTTTACTTTTTTAAACAATCTAAGATTTTAGAAAAATTACAATTCGGGTAAATGATAAATGGATGATAAAGCAAAAAATTGTCGCTGGAAAAAATTTGATATGCCGAGCGTCAAGCTTTTTGCCGCAATTCTCATTTTGACTGTACTAGCTAGCATGTCGGTATACGTCGATGCGCTCCCAAATGCGAGACACGAAATTGTAGAACGGTGGAAAATTAAAATTCTAATTTTTGTTTTCAAAACGGATATCAATTTAGTTTTTGCTTTGTTTATATTCAAAAACCTTTTCAATATTGAAATTAAAATTAGTATTATTTGTTTAGATTAAAACGATACATTATAAACGATCATGAAGTCACAGTAAATGTTGAGTGGCTAACTGATGAGCAACTTAGCGAGCTCGGTACACTCGACAGTCCCTCACAGGTGTCTATTTTAACTCCGCTATAATTATATTATTATAAATTTAGGTAAATAAAATTCGCCATTTTTACGAGCAATTGGTGAGCTCGGAAGAGCGAAAAGCCGCAGCGAATAAAATCATCAGTCAATGTTACGATTGGCTGCCTGAGGTAACCACTGAGGCCGAACGTTCTGAGTTAAAACGACTTCATAAGTAGGTACCTTTGTACGTATTTAGCAGCTATATAAAAAATTTTGAATCAAGCAGAATATTACTGAATTTTAAAATGGAAGCAGTCGGTAAAAAATTTACAGAGCAAATCATACTGAGTGCTGGAGCCGAATCGCTGAGTATATTGGTAGGCTGGCCGAACATCGGCAGACACATTTGCGAAAGTATTGGGAATTTTGTGAACACGTTTCCAATGACACCACTCAATACGGTGAACACGTGGAAGGTGGTGAAGTACCAGATGAGGACGAAGAGGAAGTCCGCAAAGAGCTCGAAAGAAGTACGGTTGTCGAAGAAAATGTAGAAATGACCACGATAGTAATAAGGGAAGAAGAATCGAAAACGCGCCATCAAACACGTCAGCAGATCATTGTAGGATGGAATTAATTGAATTTTTGAGTTTGGTTTAAATCAAATTTATCTATTCGATTTGATTATGATAGTAGTAAAAATTTATAAATAATTTTAAACTATTTATATACATAGAATCCGATCCGAGTTCGCCGCAGTTCAACGCATGAATACGAACATCATAGTCCAATTCATGATCTTGAGTCTTGCTTTAAGACTCATTTAATTTGGCTCAGCGAAAATCAGAAATACAATTTAAGAGCGATGAAAAAAGCTGGAAAATCAGATAACGAAATACAATCCAAGGTGGGGTAAAATCTCCAGAAAATTACTATTGAAAAGATTTTTTCAAAAAAAAAAAATTATAAAATAATAATTTTAATATTTTATTGATTTTATTAAATTTTAAAATAAATAATTAAAATGATGTATTTTTATAAAAATACTTTTAGGTATTTGATTTCTACGATCAAACAGTCGGCGAGACAAGAGACAAAGCCACGGAGCTCCTCAAATCTGGTTGTGTGAATGTTTTTAAAACAATATTTGGAGAAGAAAAATACGCCGAAGTAAAACGTATGCACGAGACGGGGCAAAGTATGACCGTAATTCTGGAAAAAATGAGCAAGTATTTAGACGAAATTCAAGACCCTAGTAAAAAGCAAAAGGCCAAGGACTTTGGACCGCATTGTCAAAAACTATTTGTTCTAACATCTGGTCCAAATGAGCGACAAAGACGAGATATATCAAACGTTTCTCCAACTGATGTTCACAACCATAAGATGCATCACAATTTAGAAGATTATTTTAAAACTCATTTGGCTTGGCTCAACGACCGACAAAAGGAAGAGCTCAAAACATTGAAAGCCGAAGGGAAAAATTTAAAGGAGATGCAAGCCAAAATACAAGAATACTATCAAGCATCTTCCGGGGAAACCAAAAACAAAGCCACAGAACTCTTGAAAGAAGGATGTGTAGAGCTATTCAAGTCTCTTTTTGGTCATGAAAAATTTGAAAAGATAAAAAGGATGAAGGAAGATGGGATATCCTTTATCGAAATTAACGCAAAAATAGCTACTTTTGTAGAAGATCTAGACGAAAATAAAAAAGCCCTGGCTCAAGAATATGGTCCTAATTGCCGAAAGCTGTTTCAATTACAATCTCCGACCGTTTTAAGAAAACGACGTGAACTGTTAAAAAACTTTTTTGTGCCATGGAGGACTAAGCGTCATTTAATTCAGCCTCGGGATCCATATACAATTGAAGATTACTACAGAGATAATCTAGTTTGGTTCAGCAAGGAACAAAGAGATGAACTCAAAGATTTGGTGATCAAAGGCAGCAATACCCAGCAAGTTATTGAAAAGATTTTGAACTATTATTCGAACATTTCAAATAAGACAATAAAAGGAAAGGCCGCAGCAGCTCTTAAGCATGGTTGTAGAATTATATTGAAGTGGTTTTTAGGTTTTGAGAAGTTTAAAGAAATCGAAGAAATGAAAAGAAATGGAATAGAGCTTGAAAAAATAAATTTTATGATTAAGTTTTCAGAAAATATGGATCAAGAAAGAAAAAAAAGAGTCAATCAATACGGTTCTTATTGTGAAACATTTTTTTTTGATTTGGAAAATAAACCACGTGTAAGACGTCACTCGCCAACTGACCATACAGCGCATCATGGATCCCATACTCTGGACGATTATTTTCGAACGCATTTGTCCTGGCTTAGCGATGCGCAAAAAGATAAGTTACGAGCCATGAAAGCAGAGGGTAAATTTCGGACAGATTTGCAAGAGAAGGTTATGGAATTCTATGGAGCAACTACAGGCGAATTGCGTGAAAAAGCCTCCGAGCTGATGAAAGGAGGCTGTGTTGAGTTGTTTAAAGCAATATTCGGTCAGGAGAAATACGAAAGAATTATAAAGTTGAAGGAAAACAATGCTTCAATGCTTGAAATTGAGAAAAATATAGGCGAATTTATAGCCACTATTGATAACGATCACCAAAAGACGCAAATAAAAGAGTATGGACCTCAGTGCAAGTTCTTTTTCAATATGAATGCTAATGTTAATTCGTCATCACGTTTGCAAAGACATATCGAAGAACAAGATCACATCCATTCGCATGAACATCAATCTTTAGACGAATATATTAATACACATTTAAGTTGGTTAACAGACTCGCAGAAAGAGGAGTTACGCGTTTTCAAAGCTAACGGGATGGATCGCTCAGATTTATATGCAAAAATTGGCGAATATTACGAGAAAACTGAAGGAGAAATCAAAATCAAAGCGACTACACAATTAAAGACTGCTTGTCGAGAAATGTTCGTCAATGTTTTCGGAGAAGAAAAATTGGAAGAATTAAAAAAAATGAAATTGGAAGGAAAGGATTCAACTCAAATCGTTGGAGCGGTTCAGATGTTTGTTAATAATCTAGATGATGAAGCGAAAAAAGATAAGGTTAAATTATACGTACCATATTGTAAAAAATTATACTCATCCACCCCTACTGTTAGAACAATAACTCGTAAAAGGAGAGATGCGATAGCACAAGTACCTGTTGAACAAGATCTTGGCGAATATTTTCAATCACATCTTGCCTGGCTCAACGAAGAACAGAAGGCAGAATTAAGTCATCTAAAAGCCGAAGGTAAAGGTATTAAAGAGATGAAGGCTCGTATTCAGACATATTACGCGGAAGCCACGGGAGAAAGAAAAGCCAAAGCGACAAACCTCTTGAAATCTGGCTGCACAGAACTTTTTAAGTCTATCTTTGGCGTTGAAAAATTCGAGGAAATCAAAAGTATGAAAGAATCGGGAAAATCCATGGATAAAATCAGCATGAAAATTACCGAATATCAAGCTCAACTCAGCGATCCGGTGAAGAAAGCACAAGCCGAGGAGTATGGTCCAAATTGTAAACGACTTTTTAGCGTGTCAGGCTCTTCGAGAAAAAGAAGGAATATTCATCGAAAAAAGGCAGGGCACATTAGTTATAATAATTTAATTATTATAGAAAAAAAACTAGTGATGAACGAACCCAAAGTTTAAGCAGAATTTAAAAAAAATCAATGTTAAGAAAATCATATCATTCGATTCATAGGAATGATACTATGGTTTGTTAAAACACAGGGTTCGCAGTTCCAAACCTTCTTCAAAAAAATTTAATTTTGAGCTCGAAATTTCAAACCCGAACGCCCAAATACGGCATTTACTGAACAATAACTTTGACTAACATAAATCTATTAACCAATTTCTTAGCATTCGTTTCAAACAAATGAAAAACTCATTAATATAAATAAAAAATATACCTATTTAGACATCGCATTAAAAAGTTATAAACAAAAATGTCCCAAGTTATAATTTAGTTTGTTTCATCACTAAAAGCGAAAAAGAGTTATTTTAGGTTATCGCCTATTAATGAATGCTTAAACTGATTTAAACTTTTAAATGAACATTTTAAATTTAGCATCGCTCTTTACTCGACTATTTCGAAACGCATCTAAGTTGGCTAAGCGACAAACAAAAGGAGATTTTGTGGCGCTACGAACTTGATGGCAAATCGGATTCACGAATACAAGCAACAATTGAACACTTCTACTCGCAGACGCGTGGCGCACGTCGTCGTCACGCTAAACATTTGTTACGCGGCGCATGTGCTGAGTTGTTTACGGCTTTATTTGGCGCTGATGCGGTAACTGCATTGGAGCGTGTGCACGCCTCAAACGCAACACTTGCTGCTTTAAACACGCATGTCGACACACTCATTTCAAAATTGTCGAACGAGGACGAACGCGCAAAGGCACGCGATTATGTTCCATATTGCCAGCGGTTAAACGATGGAGAGGAGAAAAGCAATGAGTATGATTAGTTCACTTACTAAATTCAATTAGAATATATTTGTTCAGATACGGATTATCTACAGAATATGTTAATGATATAGACGCGCCAAATCAACGCTATTCACCATTTCCAATATTTTTTGGTTGAATTCCTTATTTTTTCAATCCAAATTGCGAGTCGACTTTTTTAACTTTTTTGAAACTATTTCACGAAAAAATTGTTTTTATTAATGAATACTTATGTATTTTCGACGGATTTAATAAATTACATTTTATCCAATTTAAGTTCAAATCATTAAAATATATGCAAGTATTTAATAGATTATCGTTTTATCATTGTAAAATTATTTTTATTTAAACTAATTGATATATATTTTAAAAAAAATTATAACGAATTAATTGTTAGACTTTGAATGTTTCAATAAATTTTCAACATACTTAATAAATATAAACATAATAAATCTTATTTTGGTTTTTTAATAACATTTATTTAAATACAAGATGGGCAATTTTTTTGGTTTTAACTTTTTTATTTTTCGACCTATTTTTAAATTTTTTTTATGTTTGACTCATAAGAGCGTTAGCCATTTTTTTAATATCAAATTTGTCGATTTCCAAATTTTCAAGCATTTAAACTTTTTTTTACCATTTTTACGTAATATTAGGTGTATAAATATGAAATTTCGTTTTACTTTGTTTAATATCTTTTCATGAATAAACTTTTTTTCAAAAAATTTGTCTGTATCTATCCTGTAGAGTATTTAAAGCGCTATCTAATGCTTCTTGAATTTTTAAAAAAGATTTGCATATAAAATTTTAGGACAATTTTACATATGACCACCGAAGAGCCAACAAAAGAGCATTTGCGGGAAGCTCTCTTATTCATGTTTAACTGGAAGAAAAGTGCCGCCGATTCTCACAAAATAATTGCAAAAATTTATGGGGAAGATACGATCACTTCCATAACCTGTCAGAAGTGGTTTGAGAGGTTCAGAGAAGGCGATTTTGACCTAAGCAACAAAGATCGCGGTAAACCACCGAAGCAGTTTGAAGACGATGAACTGCAAGCCTTACTTGATGAAGATGATGCCCAAACGCATCCATTTTGTTGTTATAGTTTTTTTTGTTGTTTTTTAAATTTTGACATATACCCTAATTTCGCGTGTATAAGGCCGGGTGTTTTGAGCCAAATTTAAATTTTTAATTCGAACAAAACTTTTCCAAGAGATTTTCAAAATGGGTATATTAATTGTATTTAAATGAGCGCCTTAACACCTTTGACGAAACGACAGCATTTCAGTTGAAAAATACAAAGCTTTGTATACAAAGCTTTTAAAATTGAAATATTTTGTGAGATTTCTTGCATGAATGGCACCATAGTTTTTATGTCGACATATTTTTAATATTTGATATTCAGGAGAAATGAATGCTTCATTGGGGCGAAGACGCACTCAGTTTGGTCATATGGATGATGAACATGTTTTGGAGCAGTCGACGAGAGATGTGGGTTTGATTTAGTTATTTTTATTTTATTTTTTGTCATTTCTTTAGTTTTCCTTCCACTTGCCAACTAGTGTAATTTTTTTGTTTTTTATCTTTTTGTTACATTTCGTTGCAATAACAATTATTTGCTAAAAATGAGACGATCTTTTAGTCAGGAAGGTACAATTCGTGCAAAAATTTTAGGCTCAAAATTTCGGGCAAGCGGGGGTGTATTTTTTTTTAGCATTTAGACCATTATTATTTTTTTATATTTTTAGGCCGAACAAGAGCACATGAAAAAACGTAACACCAGAGAAGAAGCACGTCAAATTCGAATGGAGCAAATTGAACGTCAGCAAAAGATGAGCGAACACGATGGTAGCGATGAAGCAGTTTGTTTTATTATTATCCTATAAAACATACACAAAAAATTACAATTTTTAAGAATCTAAAAATTGCATTATCTAACTAAATATTTAGGGAATTTTCTAATTTGTATTGAATACGCTCTATTTTTTTTTTGCTTTATGCTGTGGAACTAATATGTCTTAATACTTTTTCTTACTCTTATTTTTTAACTTGGTGTTTACAATTTTCTATATAGACGAACAGCGATTGTGTGACACCTTGCAGTAGCGCTCGTCGTATTATTTCGTCAAATCAACAACGCGAGCGTGAAAGACTGCAGGTATCAGCAATATTTCTAAACAAAAATGCAAGACTGAAGTGTTATTGTTGTGGCATTAATAAATCTAATATTGATTGCGTACCAGAAATGTCGCGGAAATAAATTTGATATTTCGAGATTTGGAAATCAAAAGAAACTGAAAATTTCGGAAATCATAAATCTATACAGGAAAATAGCTGAAAATCGCAACAAATAACAAAAAAAATTTTTTATTTTAAATGAAAAATGTGACACTTAATTACAACATGGCTGAAAAATTTGGAGATTTTTTTTATAACTTTAGTAATAATTAAATGAGCCAATTTCTAATACTTTTTGGGAATAAAAAAATTAGTCGTATTTAGCGAAATTCCAAAAAATTGCCGGATTTCGGTTGTGACCGGTTGTGTATTATTTTTACCCGGTTGTGTATTAATTTTCATAAAATAAATTAGCTTTTTTAAATTGTTTTTGATAATTTCTTTTATTTAAACTAAACGACTATAATCATTGAATTTTTAACTTTTAGGAAAAAGTCACCGAACTCGAAAACAAATTCCAAAGAGCGATGATTCTATATTCGCAGTTGGACAATGAGAAATCGGCGTTGCTCTACGAAATAGACTTGCTTAAGGATGAATTGGAAGAAAAGGATCAGATTGTATATCAATTCGAGCGAGAAAATCGTGAATTGGCCAGTGTTAGTTTATGTATTTTTTAATTCTAAATTTGGTCATGCTATACTTTTTTTACATTTTTTTTGAATTTTAAAAAAATTTAATAGGAATTAAAATTGTTACATCGTACCGCCGAAGGTCTTCAGGCCATTCAGCAACAATTGAAAGATGAAATCGCACAGCGTGATCAATTAATACAGGTTATTTATAGTTTCGGGCCGAATTTCAGCTTCAAAAATTATTTTAATTTTATAAATTTTAATCAACTATTAAAATTCTTAAAAAAGTATTAATATTATTATATAATAATAATTTTATTTGGTATATATCTATAAAATTATTTTAATTTTTTTATATTTAAATAATATAAAAATTAAAAAAACAAAACATTCATAAATAACTAAAACATTTTTCCAATAAATTTAAATTTTTTGTAGGAGAACGGATTTATTTTGGCCTATCACAAAAATGGCGACGAGTTGTCAACAGACAGCAGCGGCTCAGAAATAAATATGTATGTATATCCTTTTAAAAAATCGAAATTTATCTAGAAAAAACTTTGCATATTAAAAATTGTAAGAAAAAAAATTATTATATTTCTTTTTGAATAAAAAAACATTTTTTATTTACTAATTAATATGCTTTTTCCATTTTTTTTTAGTCGTTCCGGTCTGATTCTCTTTTCACAGCAAACGGTTTCGCTTGTTGAAAGAGCGATTCCAGGTTCATTTACTGTTGACGAAAAAATTCGTAAGTTGGTTGACATGAATAAGAAAATGCGCCAACAGGTAGAGGAGGCCGAAAAAAGTCTTTATGCAAGAAGACAGCGTGTCAGTGATCAGTCTCTAGTGACAACACTGAACGGATTTGTGGGCAGTGAGGAAATACAAAGTAGGAAAATTAATTCTTAATGTAAGATTAAAGAATTTTTTAATTAAAAGATATATATTTTTTGTTTTTAGAAGATTCTACAAAGCAAGTAGCTGAATTGAAACTAAAATTACAAGAAGCAGAGCGCGAAAATACTACCCAACAAGGCAATGTAAGCATAAAAAAATACGTTTTTTATATATTTTTTAATTTGTTTTTAAGTTGGTAAAAGACGAATAATTGATAAAATATTATTTTTTTCTATTGACAATTTTAGTTGACTCGTTTGGAAGGACAAATAAAACGGTATAAATCCACTTCTGAGCAGGCTGAGAAGGAATGCGCCGATCTTAAAACTCAAAATAGACAATTGAAAAAAGATGTAATTTTTTAATTTTTTATTTGCTTTCATATTTTTTTGTTTTTTAGCTACGCGAAAAGGAACGTTTACTTGAGGATGCGAATGAAACAAATTCTCACTTGCAAAATCGTTTGGAAAAGTTGAGAACTTCTAGAAAACAACTTTAATGTCTTTTACAATTAAACATCTTAAAGAACAGTTAATTTTATGGTTATATTTTTTAATTCTAGATTATTTTTATGTATTTATATAATTAATGTAAGCCATTATAATTCTCTTTTTTATGAATTAATTAATTGTGTTTTTTTTTGCTTCTTATTAGTATTTTTTTTTATTGTATAAAATAGCATTTTACAATAGAGATAAGATTTTTGGGTCATAATATTTTAAATTTAAAAAATTTCAAAATATATATATTTTACATTTCTCAATTTTGGAATCTTTTTCAAATAATTCTTATTTAAACCTTATTTGCATCGATTTTTTCTAATTAAACTTCTATTCAGTTAAAACACATATGAAAAAGCAATGAATTTAAAAGTTATAATCTAAATTTCGTTTTTACTCACCTATTTTAAATTTATTTTTTTTTTGGCAGCTTTAATACTGTATATTTTGCAAGTATATAAATATTAAATGAACCGTTTATTTAATATTTATATACCCATGTTCATTATGAACGATAACAGTAAAAATTTTATTTTGAATAATTTTGTATAAATAAACTGCTTTGATTAGCAATAATCGAATATTTAAGAATTTTTTACTTTTTTTATCTAATTAATGTTTTTTTCTACTAGCAACTTTAAATCATTATATATATATATATATATATATATATATATATATATATATATATATATATATATATATATATATATATATATATATATATATATATATATATATATATATATATATATATATATATATATATATATATATATATATATATATATATATATATATATATATATATATATATATATATATATATATATATATATATATATATATATATATATATATATATATATATATATATATATATATATATATATATATATATATATATATATATATATATATATATATATATATATATATATATATATATATATATATATGTTGCGGCCAATACTAGAAATCGGCCATTTCTAGAAATGGCCGGCAAAACTAGAAATGGCCGGCCAAAATAATTATGATATAAAAAAAAATCTTTTCAAAGACAAAAAACTGTAATAATAACTGTAATAATAAACTGTAACAATGAAAACTGTAATAATAAATGATTTGCTGTCTATTTTTCGCTAATACGCTAATTCACAATCATTTATTATTACAGTCATTTATTATTACAGTTTCAGTTTTGGCCGGCCATAATTATTTTGGCCGGCCATTTCTAGTTTTGGCCGGCCATTTCTAGAAATGGCCGATTTCTAGTATTGGCCGTAACATATATATATATATATATATATTGTTGTAGAGGTGTATTTTCAAAATTTTCAGACTTTGTTTCCAATGAACAGGAGGCCTTTTAGAAACAAGGTTTATTTTTTTAATATAAATTATATCGTGACAACTGCAATATATATTTAATTTTTTTTAGAGATACGACCAATCGGCCCAGCAAGAAGCGGATAAGGGGCTTGAAAAGCTGTTTGTGTTTGGCTATAGCTGTCGACTATATGCGCCACCGCAACCGTCTTCGATTAAGAATTCAAATTTTGAATTCAGTAGCACTATCTCTTCAAGCGAGATGCAATTGATTGCATGGAACGGCGACGAAAACTTAAAAATTGATCGGTGAGTAATGCGTAAAGCTCATTGTTAAGCTTTTATAAAAGTTTTTTTAACAAAATGAAGTCGAAAAAGATTAATAGCTCGTTTTTAATTAAAAAATTTATCGAGGGATGAACGAGCTCGAGATTCTTTTGCTTTTTTTAATCTGATAGGTTGAATTGAATTTGACATTCTTACTTACTCGGCTATCTTTAATGCTCATTCATAAAAATGCGGTAATTTGTTTTAAATTTAATTTATATAAAATTTTATAATTTTTATATCTGAACTTGCAATTTAAAAAAATAAAATAAATTTTTAGTCTAATTTCGTTCAACTGGGGTTTGATCATAATTTTTCAATTTTTATTTATTTTTTTCTGATCTCTAAGTGATTTTTTTCTAAAGTGTAAAAAATGTGAAAAATTTTTGGGCTTTGGAACATATTTTGATGTCTTTTTCTTAAACCATTCATTTTTTTAAATGAACGAATATTAATTATTATTCTAAAATACATTTTTGTATTTTCTTATTTAAATTTATTGATTTTTTAGGCGTTTTTTATTGAAGCCGAGTTTTTATCATCATGGTTTGAAAGCGATGCTCGTAAGTCTGAAAATAGAAAAACGCAAATTAAGAATGACTAAAATTCATCTCTTTACATTATTATTTTTATTATTTTGGCCGGAATTTTTTATCTCTTATTAAAAATTATTTTTTATTTTTAGGTATGACTGCCGATTATATTTGCAAAATCTGGATGAGTTTGACAACGATATTACAACGAAACGATTGAACGAGCTTAATCAGTTAGAGTCTGACTCTAATCTTTCAATAGAAGAACGTCTAGAGGAGGAACTTTGCGACGAAGAGCGTTATATTGACATGTATAATGAGATTCGAAAGACTGAAGGTACGAGAAATAATAGTTATAAATTCTAAAACAAAATTGCTATTTTTGAATTTGTTTTTGGAAGTTTTTTAGACATTGATTTAACAAACATTAATGATATATGTATACAAATAATTCATTACTTGTTTTAATTGATCGATAGATTA
Organism: Bradynema listronoti; assembly: GCA_024678965.1. Lineage (NCBI taxonomy): Eukaryota > Metazoa > Nematoda > Chromadorea > Rhabditida > Allantonematidae > Bradynema > Bradynema listronoti. The sequence goes on from JANLNO010000003.1 coordinate 3,773,398, forward strand.
TCATTTATTATCTTTATATTTGAAAATTCGTAGCAGTCGCATATGTGGCTTTTTGAAACTTTTCTGGAAATGTTTGGCGTTTTATTTAACTCGAACCATAAAAACCATCAATCTCCACACTCGATTTCACATCCCACTATTATTTAAAAAAAATGTCCTTTACTGAGCGTCGTTGAAAAATTTCAAATATCTAACCAATTCGGCTATTAATTTTTGACGCAAATTTAAAAGTTACTAAAATATGAAAGTAACAGACGATAATAGCGCTTTTATTAGGATTAGATTATTTTTTAGAAAGAGAACGTTTGAAACGCGGGCAAGGCTCTGAAATAGGATTTAATTATGAACAGAAGTCACCAATTTTTGACCTTTCTGGGCTGACAACAACAGAAAGCAGTAGCAGTGAAGAGGAGATTGACGAGCCTTACGTGATTCAGGAGGGGCTAAAATTACCTGTCGGAATGAATCTGGTAACATTTAATCAAAATTATTGTTGCCTAAACACAATTAGTTTATATCAGATAATTTTATTTGAATTTATTTAAATTTATACATTGAATTTGACCTTATTTTTGGGAATAAAACCTGGGTATTCCTGTAAAATTTCATTTTGGTTCCTTAGGTAGAAATTTTTCTGTCTTTGCTCTATTCCAAAATTGTGGCTTGACTAGAAAAGCAATAGTTATTTAGCTTATATATATATATATATATATATATATATATATATATATATATATATATATATATATATATATATATATATATATATATATATATATATATATATATATATATATATATATATATATATATATATATATATATATATATATATATATATATATATATATATATATATATATATTATATATATATATATATATATATATATATATATATATATATATATATATATATATACAGGGTGCGGAAAAAGTTCTGCTAATTTTTTCAGATATTTAAACAGCGCGAAAGTACTGTATAAATAACAAAACAATTTTAATGAATAATTAACAAAGTTTATTAAAACTATAAAGATTACTTTGAACAAAAAAATTACAACAAATTTTCAAAATTGCCTCCTTCGGCCTCGATACATTTTTTTAAACGCTTTGGAAAATTTCCAACGATGGTCGCGCATTGTTCCACGCTAATCTCGTCCCAGGCGCGTGTTAAAGCCATCTTCAGTGTGTCAACATTGGCGTATCGTGTAGCCGAGATTTTTTGCTCCAGGATGGACCACACCGAGTAGTCCATCGGGTTAAGATCCGGTGAGTTAGGTGGCCATACGTCTTTGTTCCAAAATCCCGGAAACAGCTCTTCGCAGGTGACGATGGTCGAGTTGGCAGAATGCGCCGGCGCCCAGTCCTGCTGGAGCACGAATCCACCCGGGCCGAAGTGATTCGTTGCCCACGGCTCCAGTACTTCACGGAGCACTCGCTGCTGATAGCTGGCGGTGTTGATTTTGACGTTTCGCTCAATGAAGACCAGAGGCGTCTTCCCGGTGGCGCAGATCCCGGCCCAGACCATGACCGAGACAGGAAAGTGGCTGCGGCCGATGGTTTTTGCCGCCACAGTCTTCTGCTGCCCCTTCTTGAGAAGTTGACGGCGATTCTGGCGGTTGTGGAGTGGCTCGACAGTGAAAATCTTCTCGTCGGTGAAAAGCACTTTCGACAAGCGACCATCGCCGATCAGTCGACGCATTCTGCGGCATTTCTGCAGCCGTTTTGCCTTCATCGCTTCATTCAAGAAGTGTACGCGAGCGATCTTGTAACTGCGCAGTCCCAGCTTTTTCTTGACGATGTGACGAACGGTTTTCTCATCAACGCCGAGCTCTTTCGCCATCTTCCGCATGGACACTTATGGATTTCGACGAATTCGGCATCTCACTTTGTTGACGTTCTCTGGAGTGGTCGCAGTGGTTGGACGACCACTTCGAGGACGGTCCGCAGTCCCTCCTGTCTCCTTGTACCTTTTTACGATCCTGTAGACTGTACTTTGCTCAAACCCAGTCGTTCGAATAATGTCCGCCGTCTTCATGCCAGCCTTGTGCAACTCGACAACGGTGACACGTTCATTTTCACGAGACATAACACGGATTTAACTAAATAAAAACAAAATGAAAACCACAATTTTTAGACCCAAATTTCACAAGGAATTCAATAAAATAATCAGAAATACAAAATAATCACAATGACAAAGCCATAATGGCGCAAAATTAAAATTAGCAAAACTTTTTCCGCACCCTGTATATATATATATATATATATATATATATATATATATATATATATATATATATATATATATATATATATACTTTTAAGATGAAATCGATCTTTTTAAGTGCACCCTTTTTATACGACCGCTTAATTTGTTTTTATGGCTTAATCATTTAGGTTTTATGCCTAAAAACAAAGATACGGTTAAATTTTAAAAAAACGCTATTTGTATTTATATTTTATCTTCTTTGTTGCTTTCGAATCTAGAAAATATACAGATTCTAGGCTTAATTTGCTTTTGATGTTTAGCCAGAGACTAAGAAGCAAAGTGTTATCATTGAGCGAACCGCCTCTTTTGTCGTGAACAAAGGTCCACAGATGGAGATTGTTATTAAAGCTAAACAGCGGAATAACGCGGCGCTGTTCGGTTTTTTAGAATTTGACAATCGGCTTAATCCCTTTTATAAATATATCTGTAAGCTTATTCGGGAGCAAAAGTATACACCCACACTTCATCAGACAAAAATACGAGCAAAGTCTACGATTGGAAATAGACGGTTGAAAATAGAGCGACAGAGCAAAGAGGTTAACGCTCTAAATACTTCTCAAGCATTGAAAATGATTGCCACACGTATGTTGTTGTTATTTATTAGTAAGAATAACTCTGGTTTCGTATTGTTTAATAGACTGTTTAAAAAAATATTTTAATTTTTGATTTAATTTTTATAAAAAAAGTTTTGAGCAATAGTTACTTTAGATATTATATACAAACAACAAAAATATTCTCTAAGAGTATTTTTAAGAGCACAATAGCGAGGATGAGGAAGATGAGCTATCCGATGGCGATGATAATTCTGATGGTTATTTGCATCCGCTCTTAAGAGCAAAATTTACTGTCGATTCGGTTAGTGGTAATGTCAAAGAATGTTTGGCTAGTGCCAACACCAGAACCGATGGGGAAGAATTCGGGATGAGACCGGAACCACGTACGACGCCGTCTGTTGAGCTCGTTTTTGATGAAATTCTCGCACAACTTCAACGGCAAGTGGACACGGTTAATTTTTAAAAGCATAATTCTTGATAGCCAGAATAAAAATTATTAATACAATATGTATGTCACAATTATGTTTGAATAGTTTAAGACGGAAAACGTGTACTCATCTCTCTACAAAAATCTTAACTCGATTATTTCAACAAATCGTAAGGCTAATAGCGAAAAAACAGAACGATTAGAGTCTAACAATGAGAAGAAAACAGATTTTACTCCAGAAATTGTGTATGAAGAGGACATGGAAAAGATAAAGGAATACAACGATTGGCACATCGTGTTTTACGGCCGGCCAAGTCCTTATTTGCCAAATGGTCCGCCTGTGACGCTACCGCCTCCACCAAATTTCTCCTCCTCATTAGATATTGCAGCACGTTATGTGGCCACTAACGGATCAGAGGCTGAACAAAAATTAATTGGTAAGGCATTTGATTTACTTTACAATTTAAAAAGTTAACTAGCATTTTAAATGAGTGACGGTTATGTTCGTTCGGTTATGTGTATTATTTGATTAATGAGTGGGGGATGAGTTCCTGGAAAAATTTAATTGAATTTAATGCGCTATAAGTTGTTAAATCGGTATTTTTTCGAATATCGATTAGGATTTAATTTAGATTTTATAGAAACATCCTAACGAAAATTAGGAATTGCTTCATTTTAGATCATAACGGAGATGGTTGTTCTTTTCTGTTTGCGGAGAGTCCTTATTACACATATTACCAGTCACGTGTTCGACAAATTCAATGGACCCTCAACCAAGCAAATTCGGGCGTATTTTCTTTATCAGCTTCCGATTCCCAGGTTGTTTATATATATATATATATATATATATATATATATATATATATATATATATATATATATATATATATATATATATATATATATATATATATATATATATATATATATATATATATATATATATATATATATATATATATATATATATATATATATATATATATATATATATATATATATATATATATATATATATATATATATATATATATATATATATATATATATATATATATATATATATATATATATATATATATATTTTATATATATTTTAGGAATCGGAAACATCGATGCTGCTTCAAAGTTCAAATTCTACAGCATCGTTTCTCGATTTTCCCGATCCGCCAAAACCGCCGAGCGCGTTAGTCATGGTTAGACAGGCGCATACTACCGACACACCTATTCCAACCGAAATTACAAGAAACCATCAAACGGAAAGTGAGAATACTAATTTCGATCCAGAGTCTTCTAATGTGACATCTGAAGCAATACTGAAGCGTGAAAGAAAGGAACGCGCTCGCCTTTTTATGGAGAAAATTCTCAACGAAAAATTGGCAGCAAAGAAGCGACAACGCGAAGAAAATAGATCTTTACTTCCTGAAAACCGAATAGCAGGACCATCTTCTTCGTCAACAACTGCTCAGAATCCGATTATTCATACAAAGACCATTTCGGCGCTTATTGATGCAAAAATCCAGCATGTCATTAAAATTTCTCCGCTGTTGGCGCCGGTAATCACTACAGCTACGGTCTCGAATAATAGTTCAGTCAATGTCGATAGAATTTCAGCCAAGGATAGCAGCGCTGATAAACTATTACCGAACTCAAAACGTAAAATCGAACGAGATGATTACAAACGAAACGATAAAAAACGACGATATCGTCATCGAACTCAGAGCAGAAGCCGAAGTCCAAGTTCGGAACGTTACCATCGTTATTGTAAACGGACAACTTTTAAAAATCCGTAACTTAGGTCTCAAAAATGCTCGAATTTTTTTTAATTGTGATCATTTAAACTACGTGAAATATTTTCTTGGATTGAGAACATTAACAATTGCTTTTTTCAATGTTGAATTGAATAAATGAATTTAGAATAACTTTCTAAATTTTATTAAGATCATTCAAGACAAATTTTAAACTGAAATTATTTTGTGTTTTTTACTTCATTAAAATGAAACTAATTAACGTAAATTTAATTATACATATTTCATCTAGCCGGAAAATAGAATTTTTTTAACTTTAAATATATACTAATAAATAACAACATAAAATAGATTTAAATGTTTATTTTGTTGTTAATTTGGATATTATATTAATGTAAATACTTAATGGATTACAAAACTATTGATGATTACTACTGCGGTCATTTATGTCGTGTTGAAAATGATCGCCGATTGGGCTGATGTCACGTTATAGGTTAATATTATAAAAAATGAAAAAAAGTTTTTGCATTTGTTTCCTTTTTGCTGAATTTGTTCGATGCTATAATCGAAATCCATTCTATTTTAGATGGATTTAAGCTGGAAAATTTTTTCTAATTTTCATATTGTTCACTTTTTTGCTTATTTGATAATGAAAAATGTTATTATTTTAGAATATCGTTGTCCGTAATGACTCACTAGTAAGGTGAGCCCTATCTGGCTTAGAAGCTTGGAGTGCGGTCAATCGACGTGGAATCTGCACAGCTAGCAATGCATTCAATCCGTGAACTCTGAGATATCATCTCTATTAGTCATGCCATTTCACTTTTTTCGATAAGTAAATGAAATTAGGCGCAGATGGGCCAATTTGATTTTATTTTTAGTTGAGTTTTGATTGGATAACTTTACCGATTAGACACATACAAAGGGTGCGAAAAAAGCCCGTATTTTTTCAACTAGTATTTTATAAAACTGCTAATTTTCAACATTTTTAAGATTGTTATTTTATTTTCAGATTTTTGGTTAAATTTTTTTTATAAATTTGTCACCTTTATAAAAAAAGGCCTTTACTAAAAGTGTAATTTTAAATATGCCCCTCATTTAAAAAATTTTCTTAGTCATTTTTCTCTTCTATTACAAATTTAATTTTCAACAATTAAAATTAGGTTGGTTATTAAATTTCTTATATTTTTTTACGTATGATAGTAAGTTTTTGTTAAAATTAATCAAATCAAAAAAAATTTTACGGGTAAATTTTAAAAGATTTTCAATTTTCAAAATTTTCTTTTTTAGTCTAGATTTTCTTGTAACGACGATAAAAAAAATTTTTTTAATGAGTGTCATTTTCAAAATTACTATAATTTTTGGTAAAAGTGGCAGGTTTATAGAAAATTTATATGTAAAAAATAATTGAGAATCCAAAAATAAAAAAAGTTTAAAATGTTAAAAATTAGCAGTTTTATAGATTACTAAATTCACTATATATTTTCAACATACTATATATAAAATTTATTAAGAATTTTATATATGTTAATATCTAATTTTAGGCATTCTACAACTATCTTTTAACATATTTGAATGCTTAAATAAAATCAAGTTTATAAGTTTTTTGATTTTTATTTTTGTAGACACGAGTAAATACACAAAAATGGATACATTTGTAATTTAATTATTGTCAAATATTTATTATGTATTCTTTTAAATACTAAATATCGTTCAGCGGAATGTTCTGAAATAAGAAAAATTACATATTATTTTCAGTTTTTATGTTATGCATTTAATCAATACATTTTTCGCGAAACTTCCATTTTTAATTTTCTGGAAAAAAAAGTCGTCGCGCAACAAAAAAAACTAATATATTGACATAAAAAAGAATAAACAAAGAAAAATGAGAACATTTGAAAAAAAAATACAAAAAGAGAAATTATATTGATAGATTTAAAAAAATAAAATAGGTAAATAGTGAAGAAAAAGAAAAAAATATAGCAAAGTTTATACATTTTTCTTTTTAGCCGCACAGCGAAAAATTGATTGAAAATGAATGCAAAATAAATCCATTGTATTTTAATTTAAATTTTTATTATAATGTTTCACAAAAAATAGATAAAAATAATAAATATTAAGGTATATCAAAATTTTATAGTTGAATTTAAAAAAAAACAGACATTGTTATAGGAAAAAGTCGAACCTAACCATCTCAAAAAATTCACGCACTTATTTTCACTTTTCGTTCATCTCATTTGTTTGTTTTGTTGTTTTATTCTATTAAATTTTATTATTTTCCATTTATTTAATTGAACCATATTATGTAATTGAACCATATTAGTTTTATCGTAATAAACTATTATATGTAAAGGTGACCAGAAAGTCCTTGCACACATTTTTTTAATCATAACTTTTTTTATTTAAAAAAAATATTTTTACAAACAAACATTTAAAAGAAAGCCAAAGAAATTTTATATAAGATCATTTTAAAAGATTTTCGATTTTTTCGCCTTTAGCCGCCACGTAAGGTTCAAGACGTTTGCGGAAATTTTTGACGATACTCGCGAGCGTTTTTTCGCAGATTTCGTCCCACGCTTTCTGTAAAGCGCGCTTTAAGCATTTAATTGAGCCGTGATTTGTAGAGTAGGCCTTTTGCTCCAGAATGGATCAAACGGCGAAATCCATCGGATTAAGGTCGGGATAGTTGAATGGTCACAAACTCTTGTTCCACAGGTCGATATTTTACATTTTGCAAAAATTGATGATGAAGAACTCTGAATGTGCCGGCGCCCAGTCTTGTTGAAGAGTCCATCGCCTGTTTTTGAAATATTGTTGGCTTCAAGGGACTACGATCTCTCTCAAAATGCTTTGCTGGTAGGTCTCGACGTTGATTTTGACTTCGCGCTCGACAAAAACGAGCGGCGTCTTGCCATTTTTGCAAATGCCTGCCCACACCCTGATGAACTTCGGAAAGTGGCGACGCTGAACCGGGCTCTTTTCTAAAAATTTATTGTTAAACTGAAAGAGCAGAAAATTCTGTACAAAACCTGTCAAATTTCGAAGAAGTTGGCGGTCATTCTGGGGAAGGGGGAATATTATTTGTATATGTATGTAGGCTGGATGCGTGTGCGTTTACTATATTTTGACTATTCTCCATTTTTTTCTTTTTTTGGATTAAAAAAGAATGGGCAAAGAAGTAGATCATATGGTTTCGTGTTAAATTTTTTTTACATACATTATTCATTACGACTTATTATGTATTTATGTATTACTTTTACGCGAGTGATCATATTACATTATTGTGTCATTGGCTTTGTTTTAGAAACTTATTTGTATTTGTTTGTGTGAATACAATAAAACATTTTTTACTTGAAATTTAAATATGTATGTATTTAGCTCATTTGATTTCATTTCCATTTCGTTCAACTGGATTACCAGCACTATACGAGCAAATATTTCAATGGATTTTTTCTTCCATATTGATTTTTTATTATCCACTTTTGGAAATTGTTTAATCATTCTTTTCTATTTTTTGTTTGGCTTAAAATAATCATTTCACAATTTACTTGGAAAAATATTTGATCGGCTTGTTATTTTATAATTTACGATTTGTAAATAAATTTATCGTTGAGTTAATAATAATTATACGATTATGTTAATATGTCGAATAAAAAATATCCTTTTTGTATAATTCACTTTTGTATAATTTATAATAAGAATAGTATGAAGATATACTAGTTATAATGCAATTTTGTTTTGTGTTAATTAAAGCATTTTTTCTAAATAAAAAAAAGTTTTTATTGTTTCCATAGCTACGAATTTAGGCATTTCACTTTTTGCCATTTTAACAAGTAATTTTTCCTTTAATTAAAATTACATATTTGCGATATTTAATACTTAAGAATATTTTTGGCACATGCAATCACATATATGTAAATATTAAAAATTCAAATTTTAATGACTTTTTCAGATATGTTAAGACTGAATCATTCGATTATCATATTATTAGCGTTTTCGATTCCCATTTTGGATTGTCGTAAATCAGGCGGCAGTAGCGGTGGCGGTCGTGGAATTAGCGGCAGTCGAACACAGGGAGGTAGATTCTTATAAATATATATTTTTAATTTAATATAAAACCAATCGAATGGTATCGTCGTGACCGGGCGTATATTATTAATATTAATGCGTATAAATCAAAAGTGATCTTCTTTCGTATTAAAAAAACTGAAAAAATTACTATTAAAATTAAATTAAATTTCCGCTTATCAAATCTTTTCCCTTATTCTAAGCCTAAAAAATCACTTTCATTTTTTTTATTTGTTATCACATAGAAGATGATTGAAGAAATAAAATTTTAAATTACTTAGAATATACTAATTCATTAAAAATTCAATATGCTGAAATACTAATAGAAATAAATTTTCATTTAAAAAGGAGGTGGCTTTGGCGGAGTCCCACCTCAACAATATGGCGGATTAGGTGTCAATCAACCGGGCGGAAACAAACCTGGTGCAGGTCCGGCTTCTGGTGCTGGGTATCCTCCACAACAGGCAGGAGGAGCTTGGGGCGGATCTCACCAGCCACAACCAAATTATGGCGGCTCACCACCGCGCGGCGGTTCCTACGGGAACGGACATTACGGTAATGGACCACACGGCGGTTTTAATCAACCACCAGTGAAGTAGGTCTTTACATTTTCCGTGCTGTTCAATTATCTCAAAATTCGTAATTATTATTGCAGTTTTTTTATTTTATTTAAGTCTTTTTTATCAGTTTACAAGAATTTAGATTAGTTTGTTCTTTGTAGTGCCGGCTTTGGTAATAACCAGAAGAGCAATACGGCGAGAAATGCTTTATTAGGTGGACTCGGTGGGGCTCTAATTGGTGGACTGGCTACATATGGCGTTATGTCAGCTCTCCAGCGTGACCATCCTATCGCGGTAGGCGGCAAGGATTATTATTTTGATCAACAGGCCTTCCATGCTAAGCCTGGTGAGTTTATGTGCTCAATACCGTTAGAGGAGCTTGTCAAGCCGGATATTGTCGCAACAACAACTACAACTACAATAGCGCCTATGGCGGATGGTACGACTGTTGCGACTCCCATCTCTCCAGAGAAAGCACTTAGTCAAGTATGATACAATATGATTACATATTAATATAACATGCAACTTATTTATTTTAGCCTCTAAAACAAATATAATTAAAAAGGTTATTATTCGACTTAAACAAAATTCTCACTTTTGGCAATCATTTTTTAGGCCACGTTCACAGACGGCACCCGCCCTAAGCATGTAGTGTGGGGCTGTCGTCAGGGCTCAGAAGTGTGCTGCGAAGGCAAATGCTGTCCTGCGCAGAACAATCAGCAAATGTATGGTAACGGAGGCTTGTCGCCAAAATTGGGATCTGGATCCAGTTTCATTTCAATCGCTTTGATGTGAGTCATATTTTTATATGTCAATTTTGTTATCAAATTGCATTTTGACTTTGAACAAATTTTTAGGGATAATTAAATTAATATTTAAAAAATTCATTTTATTATAAATTTTCATTACCTTTTTAAAAGAACTTTTTCGAAAAAAGTTCCAATTAAAAAAGCAAAAAATCATAATTTTTGAAAATTTTTAGTGACTACATTATTAATAACTTTTTTTATCAAATTATTTAGAAAATTCAAAAATTATTTGATAGAGAGCGAAATTCTAGATCAAATAGATATATTAAATATTATCAGTAAATTTCATTAACCTATCAAAAGTTTGGTCAAAATTGTGCAAATGTCAATCTTTATCAAAATATTTGTCATAATTTCGATATTTTTTTCTTAAATATTTACGCTTAATGGCTTTACAGATTGTTTTTTTCTTTTTTACACTCAATTTTCATTAGTCTTCATTAAAAGTAATTGTTATAAAAGTAATTGTTGGCTCACGATAAACAATGAATTCTGTGTTTTAGCGTTTTAGCTCGTTTGCTGTTGTGTGTGCCTAGTGGCTTACAATTCCTGCAAATCGACCTTCGAATGGATTTTGCCAAAGAATAATAACGCAATCAATCCCAACAACACATACTTATCATCGGGATCCAATTATTACTCTGACGGCTCTTACAAATATGATACCTTACAATCAAGGTATTAATAATATTTTGAAATTCTTTTTTTAAATTTGCTACTATACCTTATTATTTGGCACAAAAAGAATTGGATCAATTAGGTTTATCTAGAAAACGTTTTATATTTATTTCAAAAGCACTTTAATTTTTCGCTATTTTTAGATGGATATGACCATGGAACTCAACGTCCAGCTCAGAACTATCTTATGCAACCCTATCCGCAGCAGTTCCAGCCACCAACTGCCTATCATGCCTACTCTTACAAATACTAAAATTTTTTATTAATTTTTTATTAAATGACTATTTTTGTCACTCAATCAAATTTTAATGTTAATTGATGATTCATGATTTGGTGAATGATTGCGAATGATTTTTTTGTTTATTGGGTATTTAAAGTTGTAAATTTTTATAAATATTTTTTTTTAAATATGCTTTTTGGATTAATTTCTCAAGTGCAAGACCAACGTGCATCTAAGCTTTTTTTAAATCTACTTTTTAAACTAAAAATGGCCGGGCTGGGCCTAGAGTTTTATGGAAGTCGGCCCGTGGCCCGATTTTTTTAGTCACAAATTTTTCAATTTTCGCGGTCATTGATTAAACACGTCATTTGTAAAAATTTACAAATAATCTTTAATACATTTATTTCATAAAAAAATTATCATGAACGTAAAAATTATTCTTTTTTATTCTAAAGTTTTCCAAAATTTTTTTACTAAATTTAAAAATTTAAGAACTGGACCAAAAACGGGCCAAATCGGGCTACTCTTATTTTAAACCCCAAACCCAACTCAAAATTCAAATTTTATAATCATGTTTTTGGCCTCGTAAATATTAAATGATAAATTTTTGTGTTGATCCATTTACTTTCATCGATATTGTAAATAAATACCTAACAAAAATGATATGCTCAACTAATAAATAAACATTTAAATAATGAAAAATGTAAATTATTTTTTTGTACGTTTTATGATATTTTAAACATGTAAAAAGAAAAAAAGATAAATTAGATCAAAAAATGAATTACTTATATGATAATTTTATTGTTGCTAATTGTTGTTTGAAATAAAAATGCAATTTATTGTAGCTATTTTTGTAGATATATTGAATTTTCTTCTATATTCACCTTCAAAAAACACGATTTCGCAAATTTTAAGTTCATACTTCCCAAAAATGGGACAATTAGTTTAGTTTGAAAGCCGTGGACAAACATAAAAATAAATAAATAAACATTCTCCTTTCTTATATAAGATAACAAAACACAAAAAAAGATTAAAATTTTTAAATCTCGAATTTAAAAATTAAAAATTTTGGCCAGAGAAGCGAAATTGAAAAACTACTATGAAAAGGGATAGCTAATAAATAAAATTAAATTAATTTATACATAATATTTTTTGGGATACCCAAAGTATATTGAGATAACTAAAATAATTTCGAAAAATCAATGATATATATTATTTTATCACACCACACTTTATCATATTAAATCTACTTAGTATTTTTGTGGGTACAATTTTACGTTGATGGTCTTATCATTTATTTTTGAATTGTCTAGCGTTTTCTACTTTTCCTTTTGGTTAGGATGTTTTATATAACGTTTTTTTTTACGATTTTGTGCATTTCTTTTCTGTTATTTTTTGTACTTACATGTATTATATATATGTATTATAAATTTTTATTCTTTTTATCTGCTTTTAATATTTATAAAAATCTTCGCCAAAATTTCCGAATACTTAAATGTTTGAAAAAGGCTAATAAAATTTAGTAGGAAAAATAAACTTTAGTTTATTTGGGATTTTATTTGTTTTTATTAGGTCGGCAACAAAGTATTTTCCATTTTTTTATGAAACGATTGTTTTTTGGATCTAATAAAAGTTTTTGTAAAATAAGTTTATCTATCTGAAAAGGCGTTTTCTTGAGAATATTATGATACAAAAATTATTTGTAATAACTCTATTTTTGGGGCAAAAATTTATATTTATTGTGATATATGCCAAAATTGAAAAGTGCCAAATTTGCAATAAAAACGTACTTTTTCAAGCAACCTTTTTGGAATTAATTTTTTTACCTTTTTTAGGCTTAATTAATATCATAGCAAACTATCATAGCAAAAAAGAATAATTTTGAAAAGCTCTAAAATTTTCATTATGTTGATGTTATCAAGGTACTCAAAAATTTTATGGTCTAAAATTGAAATTTGTATGTAACTCGGTTAATATGTCAGATACGTTTTGGTACCGCCAAATAGCCCAGAAAAATGGCTTTTTATCTCCCATAACTTCGAGCTGTTATAATAAACCGTAGCTGAAATAAAGGCAAGAACTTTAAGATTGCAAAAATTTGACGATTCAAATTTTTTGAATCGCAGCGGGCCGAGTTCTTCAAGAAGGGCATTCATTCATTGCATGAATGTTGACCATGAGTCATAGATCATAATGGATAATATCTCTTGGATTAATTGGATGTTGTAGTTTTGTTTTTATAATAAATGTCGTTCCATATACATGTAAAAACAGAAAGTACTTTCTTGCCGATCTAATAGTTAAAAAAAAACAGAAAAACCGTAAGATAAGATGAAAAACATTTTTTCTTATTTTTTGTATTCTCATTTTTTAATTTACGTTTTATTTTCTCTTTTCATTTTTCTTTTTTGTCTTTTTAGCATTCTTGGAGAGCAAAGAAAGGAAGGAGGGTAAGAAAAGAAAAAATTTCTTATACGTTCGAGACGTCCACGATCTCCGACTCTCGTCTTTGCCGACAGGCCTAGGAAGTTTGCGTGAAACGTCTCTCCAATTTATTACAGCTGTAAGTGTTTTTGATTGTTTTTCTTTTCTATCATTTTTGTTTTTTTTCTTTTTTTTCAATTTTCCTAATATTTTTATTATTTAGTCCTCTTACTTCAGTCAGCATTTACTTCTGTTTTTTAAACTTTTAAACGTAACGTTTTTTAATGTATTTAACAGTGTTCCCATGAAAAAAATAAAATGAATACTCACTGAATTCTTTGTTCATATTTAAATGTTTATTATATGTATATGAATCTTCACATGTACATTCAATTCAGGTAATTTTTCCATTCAATTGGAAACACTCGTATTGTTCTCGCGATTTCTTCAATTTTGAATCGAATGTTTGGCTTTTCGTTTCCCCATTTTTTTAGTTAAAAGATCTTGTATATATTTTTGCAAATTTGATAAAATAATGAAATATAAATGTGGAAACAATGCCCATATCCGAATTTTTTTTCTTATTTAAAAATATACAGAAAATGTTACCTGATCTCAAAAAAGAAATTCATTTTTCTTTTTAATCGAATTATTTCTGAAAACATTTTAATTTTTTATGAAATTATTGTAATATTTACATTTTTCTATTTTTAACCTGACGTATGTCCGAAAAATTTTGCAAAAATAATATCGAAATAATACGACAAACAAGGAAGTTAAATAAGTTATTTTTTTAATTAAAGAAAAAGAGCTGGAAGGTATTATTTTGATATAAAGATATTTTTTATTTTTTCAATAATTTTTTATTATTTTGAGCATTTTTTGTTTTTATTTTTTCCATCATCAAAAACAATTTTTTTTCCGTTTTTGAAAAAAATATCGAATGTTTTGGAAATTTATTTAAAAGACAGAATTAACATTTCAATTTTCATTAATATGCATTCAAATGGTTTTTCGATAATTGTAGAAGCCAATTTGATACATTAAATGCATTATATATTATATATATATATATATATATATATATATATATATATATATATATATATATATATATATATATATATATATATATATATATATATATATATATATATATATATATATATATATATATATATATATATATATATATATATATATATATATATATATATATATATATATATATATATATATATATATATATATATATATATATATATAATGCATTTAATGTATCAAATTGGCTTCTACAATTATCGAAAAAACCATTTGAATGCATATTAATGAAAATCGAAATGTTAATTCTGTCTTTTAAATAAATTTCCAAAACATTCGATATTTTTTTCAAAAACGGAAAAAAATTGTTTTTGATGATGGAAAAAATAAAAACAAAAAATGCTCAAAATAATAAAAAATTATTGAAAAAATAAAAAATATCTTTATATAAAAATAATACCTTCCAGCTCTTTTTCTTTAATTAAAAAAATAACTTATTTAACTTCCTTGTTTGTCGTATTATTTCGATATTTTTATATATATATATATATATATATATATATATATATATATATATATATATATATATATATATATATATATATATATATATATATATATATATATATATATATATATATATATATATATATATATATATATATATGAAATTTTCTAGGCCAAAATAAAAGGAGAATTTCAATAAAATCATTCAAATTGACATTTACTCGGCGATTTGTAAGCGATTTGTCGAAATGCGACGAATGTCCCTTGAAATTAAAACAGATAAGAAGCTGCACGAGCTTAATCTTAGCGACCCGGAGGAACTCGAACTTTATAGAATTTATCGGCGAGAAGTTGTTCCACCGAAACAACGTGGAGATGCACTTATGCATACATCTAGTCTTTATAAAGTTAATTTAAACATCACGAAATTAATTATTTGTTTATTTAATATTATTTTTCTAGGGTATGGCCTTTACATTACAAGAGCGTCAACAATTAGGTATACACGGTCTTTTACCGGCCGCCATTATGACTCAAGAGCAACAGGTGCATCGCGTTTTGCACCAACTCCGCCAGCAACCCGACGATTTGGCTCGCTACGTTTTACTCGACGCGCTTCAGGTTTTTTTTTTTGAAGATTATGGGATGAAAAACTAGTATTTTTTAAAGGTTTCTGTTGTGTATGTGAAAAAGGTGACTTCCGTGGCAGGACTTGAACCTGCGACCAACGCTTAACCGGAGCGCTGCTTTACCGACTTACACGGACCTTGATCACATACTTAGAATTTCTTCTTATAACTCCGTCACAACAGTTTCTTTATTAGGAAAAATAATTTTTTAGCAACGAAACGAAAAGCTATTTTTTCGTGTTATTAGCGATAATGTTAAAGAGCTTCTACCAATAGTGTACACGCCGACTGTGGGTTTGGCTTGTCAATACTACGGCGCTATTTTTCGTAATCCAAAGTGGGTATTTTTTAAATTTAAAAAATTACAAATATATTTTAATTTTAAGGTTAAAATTGTATGATTATCCCAGCTAACAATCAGAGCTTAAATTTTTTTGTGTCTAATTTTTATATTAAATAATCAACTTTGAGTTTTATATTAAATAATTAATTTTGAGTAAAAAATTCTGATTAAAAAAATATCGCATATTTTCACATACATAATTAATGAACTTCATTTTTTTCAAAAAATTAGCAAGATTTTATCAATTAAAAAATGTTTCAATACTTTTTTTAAGTTTATTAAAAAAATGTTTTTGTTTTTAGAGGTCTATACATAACTGCATATGACAATAATTTGTGGCAAATTTATCAGATGCTCAACAATTGGCCAAATCCGGACGTGAGAGTAAGAATTTTTCAAATTGTAATTGCATAATTATAAAAATTTTTAATTTATAATTTTTAGCTCTCAAAGCATTTTATTTACGATTAAATTTAGGCTATTGTTGTGACGGACGGTGAGCGAATTTTGGGTCTTGGCGATTTGGGCGCATATGGTATTGGTATTCCGGTGGGCAAATTAGCGCTATATGTAGCATTAGCCGGCGTTCAGCCCACATGGTGCTTGCCGGTGATTCTTGATGTCGGAACCGACAATAAGGTATCTAATTTTAAGGAAGTTGATTTTTTTAAATTAATAATTTAAGATTTTATTTTAAATTATGGTGTATGAGGCGACTCCGCTCGAAGAATTTTTGAATATTGACTTGGCTTC
This sequence comes from Bradynema listronoti, assembly GCA_024678965.1. NCBI lineage: Eukaryota > Metazoa > Nematoda > Chromadorea > Rhabditida > Allantonematidae > Bradynema > Bradynema listronoti. The sequence goes on from JANLNO010000003.1 coordinate 3,790,430, forward strand.
CATTTTGTTATTTTGTATCTGTTAAGCATAAAATTTAACGGACACTTTTATTGAAACAAGCCCAAGCTATAGTTGAATAAAAATTTTAATCCGACCGTTCATAACAAAATGAAGGTCAAATCAAAACTCAAAAATTATTCGAACAGTAACGCTCTATACACTAAAACTTGGGTATTTTTTAAGGATTATTTTATCTATTCTTTAGAAACTTCTCAACGATCCTTACTACATTGGATTACGTAGAAAACGTCTTCGTGGCGAGGAGTATGATAGGCTTATCGATAATTTTATGAAGGCTTGTGTGAAGAAGTGGGTTGCACGAAACATTTTAAAGTGTTGTGTTTATTGGAACATCAATTTAACAAAAATCTTTTATAATTGAATTTATAAAAATATATTTATAAGTACCAAGCTCATTTTGAAAAGATTATATTAAATTTTTTTTAAAGATTTGGTCAAAAAGTTCTGATTCAATACGAGGATTTTGGCAACCGAAACGCTTATCGGCTTCTTGAAAAATATCGTGAACAATATTGTATGTTCAACGATGATATTCAAGGCACTGCTTGTATTGTCGTTGCTGGACTATTAGCTGCCACAAAAGTGACAAAACAGAAAATGTCCGATTCCAAATATTTGTTTTTCGGTGCTGGCGAAGTATTTTCTTTCACCAAATTTGACTTTTTTTGATATAAATTTGAAATATTTAAGTATACGAAAAATCTGTGTTATTTTATTATCGATTTTAGGCAGCTGTTGGCACAGCAGATCTTATTGTCGAACAGATGATAAGCGAAGGCCTCTCTATCCAACAAGCACGTGATAGAGTGTTTTTGGTCAATTCAAAAGGACTTATTACGAAGAATCGTCCGGCTGCCGATCCACGACACGATCCATACGCCAAGGATAGTGAGCCCAGCAAGGACCTGCTTGAGTTGGTTCGCCTTATTCGTCCACAGGCTCTTATCGGACTGTCAACAGTTGGCAGTGCATTTACGGCACCTCTTTTGGAAGAAATGGCCAAAATTAACGAAATGCCAATTATATTTGCTTTATCCAATCCCACAAATCGATCGGAGTGCACCGCCGAAGAGGCGTATAAACATACCAATGTAAGTCTTACAATAAAAATTTTTAAATTTATTCTTCTATAAGATGCCATAAGTTTTGCTGTCAAATGTTATTTAATAATTAAAATTACTTTTAGAAAAAACTAAAAAACTTAAGATTTTTTTTAGAAAATTTTTTTTTACTAAATTCAAAATTTTATAAAAACTTGTTATTCTTTAAAATGAATTATTTTTTAGTATAAAGCTCTATTTGCTTCCGGAAGCCCATTTAAACAAGTGGAACATAATGGCCGTATCTTCCGCCCAGGTCAAGGTAACAACGCGTATGTGTTTCCCGGCATTGCATTGGGCATAATTCTCTTTGAATTGTCTACCGTAGCTCCGGATGTTTTTCTCAAGACGGCCAGGGTTTGTTTTGGTTTCTTAATGTCATCAAGCCATCTTTTTATAATGTTATTTTTCTAGACGGTGGCGAACATGGTAGACGAGAATAACTTCCGTTTCGGGCATTTGTTTCCAGATCTTAACAACGTTCGAGAGCTTTCTATTAAAATTGCGCTCGAAATAGGAGAAGAAAGTTATAAGGTTGGTTAAAAGATTAAAAATATTTCATACTTTTTGAATGATAATGAAAATAAATGTGTGTGAAAATAATGTGGTAGCAACTCTATGTATAACAAATAAAAATAACAAAAAATCTAAAATATTTTTTTGGTTTAGAATGGGACAGCGAAATTGTACCCGGAACCCGTTAACAAGGAACTTTTTATTCGTTCACAAATCTACAATTTGGAATACGACAATATGTTGACGCCTGCATATGACTGGCCCGAAGAGCACATGAAATCAGGTTATCCAATTCCGCCGGGAGAGGAACAAATACAAGAGTAATTAGTAATAGTGAAGAACTTTGATATTTAATTATAATAGTAGCGCAGATTTTAGAATTTCGAACAAGATCAAATATTTTTATTGAAGCTATTTTATAAATTTGATTGTAATCCGCATTATTGATTCACATTAATTATTATAACTTTTGGTCAATACTATTTACGTATCGAAATGATGTACAAAATATAATATAAAATTAAAAAAATAGAATAAGAAAAATCTAGTATAAATGGCAAAAAAATTAAAGTTAAATGATTTTTTCTGGTATTTTTTTTATCAATCAAAAGCAAATTAAATTAAAAAATTAATTATTTCCAACTTTTTTCGTATAAATAACAATAACAATAATAAATAAATGAGATACAGAAAAGGTTTTGGAAAGATCTTTTATTTAAGTCCGCCGTCAGTGGTTTTGCCACCTCCATCAGCGTTATTGGTTCCATTCAGTGGCTGGACCGCATTCGACGCGCCGTTATTAGCTGGCTCGACTTTCATCTCAATGTCCGCCGACACCGCAGATGAGAATGAAGTCGACGGAGCGGTCCACAACTTAAACGTCCGATCGCTTGACGCGCTGGCAATCCACTGCCCATTCGGCGACACGTCCACACACATCACCTTCATCTGATGGCCTTCGAGTACGCGTAGCGGCTGCCAGCCGCCGGTTGTCCACAATCGAACGGTATTATCGTAGGAGCCTGTGACGAGAAACTCGCCTGTTCGATCCACACGCACTCTCGACACCAGATTCTGGTGGGCGGGAATCGTGTAAACGCATCTTCGCATTCGTACATCCCAAACCTTACACGAGTTGTCCGCGCTGCCGGTGATCATCATAAAGCTAGAAAGGCATAATGTGTAGAGACGGAAAATGTAGAATAATTCGAAAATTATAGAAAAAAACATTGATCAAAATATTAGAATTATAACTTACCAGTTGGGATGCCAACTTGTTGAAATAATCGCTTTCTGATGTCCTTCCAGGAACATAATACAGCGACCGGTTCGCAAGTCCCACACTCGACCATAGCAGTCGAGACCGCTGAAAACTTTGCGGATATTAATTGATTCGCCTATTTGTAAATTGGTAACATTTGAATTGATTAATGTGACGGATTAAAGAATGTTTGGGCCGAGCGAGGCAGTAAAACAATTATGGGGCCGTGTCAGAATGTTATATACAGGTCTATTCTTAGACATTCCAAGACAATAAGTCACTGTCACCCTAGTAAAGTAAGCAAAATATAAACGAAACCCGCTAAGAGCCAAAGCACCGTCCTGTTGAAAGTCGAGATCGTAAACGGCTTTGTTATGGCCCTCCTGAACGAGAAGATCCATTTGTGTCTCCAAATCAAATAATTTCCAAGTGGCGTCGAAACTGGAAAAAGAAAAAGATAGTTTGATTTCAATGCAATCTTATAAACATGAAAAAATAGCATTGAATACTCCTACCAGCATGTGGCCAAATAGTTTCCACTGGGATGAAAGGCGATTCGGGCCACACGAGCGGGATGTTGTTCCAGCTCATGGAGAGGTTTTTCGCCAACGTTCAGGCTCCACAACAGCACACGACCGTCGTGATCGCAGCTGGCGGCGCCCAACACGTACGCATCGCACTGCGCAGTGAATGCGTGCGGATGAAAACGAGCACAGCCCACATCGGAGGCGTGGCCGGTGAATTGGATGCGCTCCTCACAGTTGGGCACACTCCATACGGTTACCTGACCTGACCAATTTGACGTTATAATATGCGACGAGTCGGCGGAAAATTCGCAAAATGACGTCAGCCTAACGCCGGAAACCTGAAAAAGGGCAAAATTATGAATTGAAAAATCAGAAAGTAATCAATCTCATTGAAAAATTGTATTTAAACATCATGGCTAGTCTAAGATAATAAGCTATTAATCCTAAGTTAAAACACACACTTACCGAATAATAAGGGCAACCGCGTTTAACTTTTTTCAAATGCAAATTGTTTATCAAACAATAAAGATCTTGAAAAAAGTTTAAATCCGGCTGGCTTGAATTAAATATTTATAAGGCCGACCGCACCAGGTTAAACCTTTATCAAACGGATTCAAATTATAAAATTTGAACAGAAAAAAGAAATCAAAATAATTAATTTGGGGTAAAACCCCATTTAATTAGAAAAATAAATAAATTTTGGTTTCTGGGAAATTCAACAGCCCTATTATTCTTTAGTTAAAATGCAAAGATACCAATACTAACATAATTAATCAAACTATAATAACATTAAATCTAGTAAAATCTACCTGCGATCCGAAGAGCTCGAGATTCTGAATCCATTTATGTGTAGCCTGCCGGAGTAAGGCCTTCTCCTTTTGACTGCCGGCGGATTGGGCACGCGCCATGTTAAGACGCGCCTTGGCACGTGCCAAACTGTAGTCCGCAATAAAGACACGCGCATCTCGCAATGCGTTTGAGCTCACGTGATACCTGAAAAGAATGTAGCGAAAAAAAGTTCATTGATATAATTGAAATTGACAATTTCAAAAACTTAGACATACCACGTGCAAAGCTCCTCCTTGATGTCGGGTTTCTCTTTTCCCTCTGCGTATAGCAAATCGTGTACCTCATCATCGGTTAACGTTGAGAGCAAAGTACGCAGTCGTTCACGTCGATCCAAAATGTCCTCGCCGAATAGACCTAAAAAGTAAATTTGAATTGAAACAAATTCAATTAAAAATACGACAAAAGCTCAATTTAGAGACATTTCACGATTTATCTCAATTATTTCCAGTAAAAAATTCTACTCAATTTCGCTAAATACTCATTCCTCCTCCCCTATTAAAATATTGAATGTCACACAAATGGGCTCGTTGCATCGACGTAGCGTGAGTTTGACGCGCACGTCATCAGTTGGCAGCGTGAGCTTACGCGCTTTACGTCGGCGGTCGAATTCGGCAAGTGCCTCCTTCTCATGAGGACTTTCGATTCTTTTCAAATCGATTTGCGAAATCTCAACTCCAGCCATTTTTGTGTCACCAACACTGAAAAACTAAATAAATCAATCCAACGATCAATTATAATTCGGGTCTCAATCAATGTGGTTAAATTATCCGAAACCTTGGAATAAGGAAGCCTAATTCCCAATAGACTCACTTCCGTTTTTTGTGTTTAAACTTTTATAACTAAACTCGAGCTTTAAATGCATAATAAATACTTTTGTAATATTTTTTATGCCGAATCCCCTAGAAAAAATTATTTGAATCGGATAACTGCGAAAAAAGTTATAAAGGCAATTACAATCAAAAAAATCGGTGCTAAAAATAATTATAATAACAGGCCAATTTTTTCAGGCTTGGGCTCGACCAAGTAAACGCAAAATTGACTTCGAGAAAAGAAAAAAAATTAAAATTTTATTAAAAAACAAAAAAAATTTAAAACAACATAAATGAAATAAAATATGATTAAAATTGAATGTATTCGAGATTAAAAATTGCTCTCGTGAACGCGTTGAAGCTCAATGGATAGCTGATTTTGAATATCGACGAGTTTCTGTTTAAGAACGCGAATACCGCTGAAAACAATGTTCTCGGCTTTGAGAGCGCCCGTCGACTCGACACCCATCCAAAACCGATTTGGTCGGCCGTGTGGGTCGTAAGGCGCCTGGTGCTCCCCTTCGGCCAACTCCGAGAACTCGCTTTTCGGCCACTCTTCCGGCTTCGCAAACACGGTGTGCCGGAGAGAGTTATCCGGATCGTACTCAAATGAGACACCACACGTTGGATTCCACTTGGCGTGCTCCTTAGCAAAGCCCTAAACAATAAAATTTAGTGTAAAAAGATATCATAAAAATGGGTATAAAATTGATAAGCCATTCTAATATTCTCCCCAAAAAAGTAACGACCTTTTTCGCGTAGCACTTCATTCGGATTTCTTGACCCTTGCGCAGTTTGATGATGAGAATTTCGCCGTTGGTTGCGCCATCGGCGACAGCGTCCAACTGACGATTAGCCACATGCATGCCGCAGGCCGGCATCACTTCTGGATTACTCGAGTCCAGGTCGTCACTGGTGACAGCACGAGTAGCATCCTCCTCGCAACGTACATTAAGATGAAATTCCACCGAACAATTGGAGCAAAAGTCACTGCACGTACAATCCTAAAAACCAAAAGTCAAATTAAAAATATAGGAAAATATTTGTCGTTTAAGATTAACATTTCAACCTAAATCTTATATATGTAAAGCGTAAGCTTTTAATAATCAAAATTAACCCTGGTATATCGAAGATTGTCGACAACGTCGTCGGACTTTAGGGGTATGAGACCCATACGATGAGCGACAAATTCATCATGTAAAACTGAGGTGTTGGCATCAATTTGCACCCAGTCAATGGCTTAAACACATAATAATAGAAATATAACATTTTGTTAGTAGTTAATATTTATCCCACAATTTTCCACTTCTAAATATTAATTATTATTAATTATCTTAATTCATCCCACCAATGGTTGGCACTTCGGCAATAAACACGCGACGAAGAGCGTTCGCTACGCTGAGATCTGTGTTTTCGAGCCTAAAGCGAACGAGCTCGTCGCTCAACTGAAGAATAGTGACTAGTGGCTGATTAGCATATGGCATATTTCAATTGCAATGAAGCTAAAAACTAGGCTAAAATTGTATTCAAAAAATTTTAGGAAGTTTTGATAATTTCTAGCTATAAATAAATAGGGAAAAAAGTAAGAGAAAGTAAAACACTCTATATTGCGTAAATTAAGTACTCAATAAGCAGAGCATACAGAGAGGCGAAAGACCTCCCTCAATAAAAACTCAAAAAATTTAAATTTTGAAACTTTTCAAAAAGGTTTTTGTCTCAAAGCAAATAGAAAAGGCAGCGTTCGCGTTTTTACGTAAAAAAAAACTCGTCGTTATTCAGAGTCCAGCATTTTCTTAAGCGCTATTTTCTGTGGGTGCGCGAATTTTCTAGTCAGGTGTCAATTGGGCTTCGACGCGTTCACGAAATTAATTTTTAATCCGTAAGTACGCCACAAAAATGTTCTCAACACTTTTTAAGGCCTTTTCGATCCCTAATTCGAAAAATTTTTAAGACTGGGAATATCCCCAAATCAGGATCGGAGATGCTAAAGTTAAAGCCTGTTTTTTGATCCGACTATTCTGGTCCTAAAAGGTCCTAAAAAGGATTTCAACATATTTTTCAGGATTATAGTGGAATGGTGAAATGTGTGTTTTTTTTCTAATTAAATGGAGTTTTATCTCAAATTAATTATTTAATTGGCTTAGGGCTTGAACGCGTAGCGAGATACGCGTGTCTCGGACTAAAGTTTGGCATGTGCCTAGGCGCGTCTCAACATGGCTAATCCGCCGGCAATCAAGGGGAGAATACATTACTCCGGCAGGCTACACATAAATGAATTCAGAACCTCGAGCTCTTCGGATCGCAGGTAGATTTTACTAGATTTAATGTTCTTTTTTTATTTGATCTTTCGGGTGGCGGAGTTTTTCGGGGTGGTGGATCGATTGAGATGAGTCAATTATTTTCGGATCTTAATGGTCCTATTCAGGATTTTTTGGGTTTAATTTTACATTTTTGGGTTTGTGGTCAATTTGGAGTGAATTTCATGTGGAATTGGGTTTAGTGCTCAAAGAAAAGGCACTTTTCCTAAGTGTTTGATATAGGACTATAAAAATTTTTTTTCAATATTGCATTTTAAAGCCCGATTATTTGTACAAACTCTGAAGTTCGAAAGTCCCAAAATTTAAATTGTACAATTTTCACGATACATTATTAGGGGGTAATCGGAGTAGGTAATCACGAATTCGATATTAGTTTTCGAAATTTTATCTCTTTAGGGTTCTAACGGTTCTATTCGGATTCCAAATTTGGATTTGATTAATTTGTATGTGTAATTACATAGAGAGAAAGTAATTGGGCTCGGTTAATTTAGATTTTGCATTCAAATAGTTCCTAATGATTCTAAATAGAATCCCAAAATTTTTATACATACAGGGTTATCTCAAATTATTATTTGGATTAGGCATTTGCTCTAACGTATTGCAAGAGGCACGTGTCTTTATTGCGAACTACAGCGGTAGATAAAACCCGTACTTTATCTACCGCCTCACGAGATTTTATCTACCGCCTCGCCGGGACCGCAGCAGTCGAATATAGGTAGGGAGCTTTTTTAAGAAGTCTCGATTAAAGAATAACAAAATATGTGAGTGAATAAAATGATATCAGGTAGGATAAAACGTGATGGAATTAACTAAGAGATGGGACAGAATCAGACGAGAAATTAAAAAATAGATTGGGCGATGGCGAATGTAGACGAAGAGATATGTGTGGGGAGGGGGGAGAGTGAGGCAGGCTTTAATTTAAAATTATTTTATTTTGAGACTTAGACTTACGAATTATTATTTTAAGCATTAAATAGAGTTTTGCCGTGCAGATTAGATTTTGACCGCATCAGGTTTTAGGTTCTAAGCTAAGGCGTATAATTCCATCACGTTTTGAATCGAGACTCGCGTAAGAATTGAATTATTGCATGATCAAATGTAGATAAAAGTAATATTAAAATAGTTTTCGACAAAACAAAATTTTTCTTTCCGTTTTATGAAGGAAAAATTTTTTTGCTTAAGCCTAAGCTTTGGAAACCCTTAGGCCCTTGGAAAACCTAAAGCAGTAATGTGAAGATCGCCAAATCGTGAAGTGAAGAGCGCCGGAGAGAGAAATATTCGTACGACCGTCCGCCAGCTAGTAAAAAACAATAATGATTAAAAAATTGAAAATTTCAAAAAAAAAAATTAAAAAAATTTAAAAAAAAAAATTTAAAAAATAAAAAAAAATGAAAATATTAAAAGGAAAGCCTACCATCCCGGCGGGAAAAGGACCCAGACTACAGGTTTTTTATGAAAACACACCGGACCGGCTCTGTCCGACGCGGCGTGGCACGACTTACCGAGTAGCCGAAGCTACACTGCGTACTGCACGAGAAGGGAACACCCGCGCCTGCGATGTGTTTTATCACAAAAAACAGGGGAATATTTTTGTCCCATCCAAAAGCGAAAAACCCCAAATGAGTGCCCTTTGGTGAGAGACTAAAAAGGGGGGTCACCTAACCTAATCTAAAAACCACTACTAAATAAAAAATTCAAAAAAAATTGACCTGAAATCGATGTTGAAGTGGTGTGAAGATCGCCAAATCGTGAAGTGAAGAGCGCCGGAGAGAGAAATATTCGTACGACCGTCCGCCAGCTAGTAAAAAACAATAATGATTAGAAAATTGAAAATTTCAAAAAAACCATCAATAAAAAATCAATAATTTTAAAAAAAAAAATTAAAAAAACAATATTAAAAAATAAAAAAAAAAAGGAAAACTACCATCCGGCGGGAAAAGGACCCAGATACAGGTTTTATGAAAACACACCGGACCGCTCTGCCGACGCGGCGTGGCACGACTTACCGAGTAGCCGAAGCTACACTGCGTACTGCACGAGAAGGAAACACCGCGCCTGCGATGTGTTTTATCACAAAAAACAGGGAATATTTTTGTCCCACCCAAAGCGAAAAACCCCAAATGAGTGCCCGTTGGTGAGAGACTAAAGAGGGGTCACCTAACCTAATCTAAAATCCACTACTAAATAAAAAATTCAAAAAAATTGACCTGAAATCGATGTTGAAGTGGTGTGAAGATCGCCAAATCGTGAAGTGAAGAGCGCCGGAGAGAGAAATATTCGTACGACCGTCCGCCAGCTAGTAAAAACAATAATGATTAGAAAATTGAAAATTTCAAAAAAAAAATCAATTTAAAATCAATAATTTTAAAAAATTAAAAAAAATTTAAAAAAAAATGAAAATAATAAAGGAAAGCCTACCATCCCGGCGGAAAAGGACCCAGATACAGGTTTTCTATGAAAACACACCGGACCGGCTCTGCCGACGCGGCGTGGCACGACTTACCGAGTAGCCGAAGCTACACTGCGTACTGCACGAGAAGGAACACCCGCGCCTGCGATGTGTTTTATCACAAAAAACAGGGAATATTTTTGTCCCATCCAAAAGCGAAAAACCCCAAATGAGTGCCCTTGGTGAGAGACTAAAGAAAGGGGGTCACAACGTCTAATCTAAAATCCACTACTAAATAAAAAATTCAAAAAATTGACCCGAAATCGATGTTGAAGTGTGTGAAGATCGCCAAATCGTGAAGTGAAGAGCGCCGGAGAGAGAAATTTTCGTACGACCGTCCGCCAGCTAGTAAAAAACAATAATGATTAGAAAATTGAAAATTTCAAAAAAAAAATCAATTTAAAATCAATAATTTTAAAAAATTAAAAAAAAAAAAAATTAAAAAAAAATGAAAAAAAAAGAAAGCACCATCCGGCGGGAAAAGACAGAAACAGGTTTTTATGAAAACACACCGGACCGGCTCTGCCGACCGGCGTGGCACGACTCCGAGTAGCCGAAGCTACACTCGTACTGCACGAGAAGGAAACACCCGCGCCTGCGATGTGTTTTATCACAAAAAACAGGGAATATTTTGTCCACCCAAAAGCGAAAAACCCCAAATGATGCCCTTGGTGAGAGACTAAAGAGGGGTCACCTAACCTAATCTAAAATCACTACTAAATAAAAATTCAAAAAATTGACCTGAAATCGATGTTGAAGTGGTGTGAAGATCGCCAAATCGTGAATGAAGAGCGCCGGAGAGAAATATTCGTCGACCGTCCCAGCTAGTAAAAACAATATGATTAGAAAATTGAAAATTTCAAAAAAAATCAATTTAAAATAAATAATTTTAAAAAATTAAAAAAAAAATTAAAAAAAAAAAAATTAAAGGAAAGCCTACCATCCCGGCGGAAAAGGACCCAGACTACAGGTTTTCTATGAAAACACACCGGACCGGCTCTGCCGACGCGGCGTGGCACGACTTACCGAGTAGCCGAAGCTACCTGCGTACTGCACGAGAAGGAAACACCCGCGCCTGCGATGTGTTTTATCACAAAAAACAGGGGAATATTTTTGTCCCCCCAAAGCGAAAAACCCCAAATGAGTGCCCTTGGTGAGAGACTAAAGAGGGGGTCACTAACCTAATCTAAAATCCACTACTAAATAAAAAATTCAAAAAAAATTGACCTGAAATCGATGTTGAAGTGGTGTGAAGATCGCCAAATCGTGAAGTGAAGAGCGCCGGAGAGAGAAATATTCGTACGACCGTCCGCCAGCTAGTAAAAAACAATAATGATTAGAAAATTGAAAATTTCAAAAAAAAAAATCAATTTAAAATCAATAATTTTAAAAAATTAAAAAAAAATATTAAAAAAAAATGAAAAAAATAGGAACAAGCCTACCATCCCGGCGGGAAAAGGACCCAGAATACAGGTTTTTTATGAAAACACACCGGACCGGCTCTGTCCGACGCGGCGTGGCACGACTTACCGAGTAGCCGAAGCTACACTACGTACTGCACGAGAAGGGAACACCCGCGCCTGCGATGTGTTTTATCACAAAAAACAGGGGAATATTTTTGTCCCACCCAAAAGCGAAAAACCCCAAATGAGTGCCCTTGGTGAGAGACTAAAGAGGGGTCACCTAACCTAATCTAAAATTGACCCAGACTAGGTTTATGAAACACACCGGACCGCCGCGACGCGGCGCACGACACCGAGTAGCAGCTACACCTCGACAAAGAAAACCGCCTATGTGTTTTATCACAAACAGGAATATTTTTGTCCCCAAGCGAACCAGGTGCCTGGAGAAAGGGGCACCACAATCAAATCACACTAAATAAAAAATTCAAAAATTACAATGATTAGGAATCCACGAATGACCGAGAGAAAGGAATTTTCCCCCCAAGCAAAACCCCAATGAGTGCTGGTGAGAGACAAAGAGGGGTCACTACTAATTAAACACTACTAAATAAAATCAAAAATTCCAAATCGATGTTGATGAGCGCCAACGAAGTGAAGAGCGCGAAGAGAAATTTCGAGACTCCGCCATAGTAAAACATGATTAAAAATGAAAATTTAAAAAAATAATTTAAATCAATTTAAAATTAAAAAAAATATAAAAAAAATTAAGCCTCACCCGGCGAAGACGATACAGGTTTTAACACACGACGGCTCTGCGACGCGGCGTGGAGACTTACCAAGCCGAGCAATCGTATAAAAACACGCGCCGCTGGTTTTATCCAAAGAATATTTGTCCCAAAAGCGCCCAATAGTGCCCTGGGAGAATAAGAGGGCACCTACAACAAATCACTACAAATAAAATCAAAAATGCCAAATCGAGTTAGGGTGAAGATCGCCAAATCGTGAAAGCCGAGAGAAAACAAAAATTAAATTGAAAATTTAAAAAAATCAATTTAAAATAAATTTAAAATTAAAAAATTAAAAAATGAAAAAAAGCTATCCCGGAAAGACCCAGATACAGTTTGAACACACCGACGCTCTCGACGCGGCGTGGCGCTTACGTAGCCGCAACTCGTACTGCAAAGAACACCCGCCTGGATGTGTTATCACAAAAGGAATATTTGTCCCCCAGAAACCCCAAATGAGGCCTGGAGACAGAGGGGTCACCTACTAATTAAACACTCTAAATAAAATCAAAATTGACAAATCGATGTTGAGTGAAGATAAACGAGAACGCAAGAAATTTTTTTTTTTTTTTTTTTTTTTTTTACCGAGACCGAGCCACTCGTACTAAGAAGAACACGCTCGATGTTTTATCAAAAAACAGGGAATATTTTTGCCCCAAAAGCGAAAAACCCAAATGAGTCTTTGAGAATAAAGAGGGTCACTAATAATCTAAAATCACTACTAAATAAAAATTCAAAAAAAATTGACCTGAAACGATGGAAGGTGTGAAGATCGCCAAATCGAAGTGAAGAGCGCCGAGAGAAATATTCGTACGACGTCGAGAGTAAAAAACATAATGATTAGAAAATGAAAATTTCAAAAAAAAACAAAAAATCAATAATTTTAAAAAATTAAAAAAAAATTAAAAAAAATAAATAAAATATAAAAAAAAAATCCGAAAAGGACCAACAGGTTTTTGAAACCACGACCGGCTCTGCGACGCGGCGTGGCACGACTTACCGAGTAGCCAGCTACACTGACTGCAAGAAGAAACCCGCCTGCGATGTTTTATCACAAAAAAGAATATTTTGTCCCACAAAAGCGAAAAACCCCAAAGAGTGCCTTGGGAAGACTAAAGAGGGTCACTACTAACTAAAACACTACTAAAAAAAAAATTCAAAAAATTGACCCGAAATCGATGTTGAATGTGGAAGACGCCAAATGTGAAGTGAAGAGCGCCGGAAGAGAAATTTCGTCGACCGTCCCCAGCAGTAAAAACAATAATGATTAGAAATGAAAATTTAAAAAAAAAATAATTTAAATCAATAATTTTAAAAATTAAAAAAAAAATTAAAATTAATAAAAATGAAATATAAAAGGAAAGCCTACCATCGGCGGGAAAAGGACCCAGACTACAGGTTTTCTATGAAAACACACCGGACCGGCTCTGCCCGACGCGGCGTGGCAGACTTACCGAGTAGCCGAACTACATGCGTACTCACGAAAGAAACACCCGCGCCTGCGATGTTTTATCAAAAAAACAGGGAATATTTTTGTCCCACAAAAGCGAAAACCCCAAATGAGTGCCCTTTGGGGAGACTAAAGAGGGGGTCACCTAACCTAATCTAAAATCACTACTAAATAAAAAATTCAAAAAAAATTGACCTGAAATCGATGTTGAAGTGAGTGTGAAGATCGCCAAATCGTGAAGTGAAGAGCGCCGGAGAGAGAAATATTCGTACGACCGTCCGCCAGCTAGTAAAAAACAATAATGATTAGAAAATTGAAAATTTCAAAAAAAAAAATCAATTTAAAATCAATAATTTTAAAAAATTAAAAAAAATAAAAATTTAAAAAAAAAAATGAAAATAATAAAGGAAAAGCCTACCATCCCGGCGGGAAAAGGTACTCAACTACAGGTTTTCATGAAAACACACCGGACCGGCTCTGCCGACGCGGCGTGGCACGACTTACGATACGCGCAAGCAGCTCGTACTCAAAAAGGGGAAAATCCCGCCTGCGATGTGTTTATGCACTAAAAACAGGGGAATATTTGTCCCGCCAAGCGAAAACCCCAAATGATGCCCATTGTGAGAAGACTAAGAAGAGTCATAACCTAATCTAAAATCACTACTAAATAAAAAATTCAAAAAAATTGACCTGAAATCGATGTTGAAGTGGTGAAGATCGCCAAATCGTGAAGTGAAGAGGCCGGAGAGAGAAATATTCGTACGACCGTCGCCACTATTAAAAACAATAAGATTAGAAAATTGAAAATTTCAAAAAAAAAAATCAATTTAAAATCAACATTAAATTGAAAAAAATAAAAAAACATTTAAAATAAAAAAACGAAAAAATAAGAAAGCCTACCATCCCGGCGGGAAAAGGACCCAGACTACAGGTTTTCTATGAAAACACACCGGACCGGCTTGCCCGACGCGCGTGGCACGA